>CADDXX010001099.1:0-20474 GCA_902810485.1 Alauda arvensis | reverse complement strand
GCTGCGGGAGCCGGAGATGAGCCGTGGGAGGGGGAAAAGCCCCGGTGCCTGTCCGGAGGAGCTGCAGMTGGCCAGGCACGGACTGCGAGGGGAGGCAGGCAGCCTCCCTGCCTTTCAAGCCCCCTGCTCCCGGGATCTACACGCCAYTTCTTGGATGTGGTTTGCCCCCGGGGCAATCTCAACAGCTGGGAAGTTTCAACAGATGAACAATGCAGTTTTCAATAAATTTCACCAAGCTAAGGAAAGGATTTTAACTCGTTCGTGCTCGCTCACTTTTGGGCTGAAGGCTCTTCTGGACCCCAATCCATTCATGTCAGGAGTGTTTCCTGATTGAGCCCCGGCACATCTGAGCTGCACTGAGAGGTTTTCCCCCTCAGAAGAGGCTTCTCTCAGCCATGCCCATGGGTCCTGGGAGGTGCAGGGACACCCCTGCCTTTACCTGTGCCACCTGAACCCACTCTGCTGAAGGAAGGTACCAAATGTGGATGCCCTCAGCTCCTGGTGGGGAAAGGAGAGGAGGTAGAAAGACAATTTTCCAAATCTCCTTGTGCCAACTGCATCTTGGAAGTTCCATTTCCTTTGTMCTCACACTTCCAGAAGTGGGGCTTGTGCTCTTGGAGTCACATTCYCATCCCAGCTGAAGGCTGATGCCATTAATTGTAAGTGAAAGGGGCTTTTGTGTTCCTGRATTCTTCAGTCAGAGAAGGCAAGAAATCACCTCTTCCAAAACACATCTGGTGTATCCTCAGACCATGAGGACAATTACTGTGAATTCACCTGCTGGACACAGGACAAGGCAGCAAACCTGAGCCCAGAGATAAAAAGCCAGGTTTGTTTGGTGCATGTCTGGGGGATCTGAGCAAKGAGGCTGTGACCTTTGCTGCCTCTCCTCTGGCTGGGATGTGTCAGGGAGSCCAAAGCAGCAGAGCTCACACCTCTTGCAGGAGATAACAGAGCTGAGTGAGCCCTGGAGGGATCTCACACCTGTACAGGCTTCACCTGTCCATGCTTCACCTTCACTGTCCAGGCCCATGGGAAATACTCAGGGCTGGGTATTTCCTCCTCATCCAAATGTCTGCCCAGAGGCCGTTCCCTCCTGCTCCTGCACAGCTGCTCCCTGGCCGCTCTGGTTCCCCTCTCTCTGCAGACAGACAGGCAGACAGACAGACAGCAAACACCTCCAGAGAGCTGCCCCGTGCTCCCCACACAGCTCTGGGGGCACTGATGGAGTTTCACTGCAGTGAAACAACACAAGACCAGCTACAGAGCCGAGGATGGGTCTGTGTGAGGCAGGGGTGCCCATGGCCTTTGGGAACTCTGAGCACCAACCCATGAACAGCTTTGAACCAGAACTGTGAACTGGAGCAGGGGCTGCCTCCCCACCCCTCCCCTTCCCACAGCTCCTCCAGCACCCAGGGAGATCAGCTGTACACAACRGTGCACACACACCTGGGATCTGGGGTCTTTTGTGCCAGCTCTCCAAAGTGTTTGATGAGTTTTAGTCAGCACATTGCTCTCCCTGTCTCACTGAGGCTCCCCAGCCATCAGCTTCCATAGAAAATTTTCAGACAGAATCTAAATATCAGATCCCATCTTCTCCKTCCTGTGAAAGAAGCCAGTGGTATCTCCTTTTCCCATGGGAAGTCAATAACCCTTGCAAATGCACAGCCTGGTTGTGCACTCTGATTCCTCATGATTTCTGCTGRAATGCTTTTCYTTCAGCTGGCATCTCCACCAGAGTGCTGAGCTCAGTGCACAGTCCATCCATGGGCTCCTCCAGAGGAGGACTGCAAACACCCTGCTCTGCAAGAACATTCTGACTTCTTGAAAAGTCAGAAAGGTCTGAGCAAAGCCCTCAGCTCTCTGGAAGGGCTGGACGCTGTGGATGCTGTGCTGGATTCATCCCCAGCCCTGTGCAAGCTCTTTCAGATGGCTCCTCAGAGTCCTTGGCGTGGTCTCTGGTGCTCCCCTGGGTCTGAGGCTGCCACAGGGAGTTTGTGACAATTCAGTCTCAGAGTCCAGCAACTGCAGCCCGAGAGAAAGTAGGGAAACGCTTTGGGAACTGATCTCTGACCCTGTCCAACCCATTTATTCCAGTGCCATTTGCTGGTGGCAGTGCAGTGTGTGTCACACACAGCATCCAGGGCAGCAKGAGCTTGGAATAGCAGGACATGGCATCTGCTGTGCAGTTACTGCTGGGACAGGCCCTTTGCACCCCAGGGGGAGCCAGGGTGCTCACACCAATCAAATTCACATTTCTGTGCTCTCTCTTCACAAATTTGCTCGCTTTCCTGTCTTTTCCCCCCTTGTCTCACATCCTTACTGCCTTCACAGGGCTTTACTCACTCAGAGCCCCGTGCCTGGCGGGTTCTGCTCGCCCAGCACTGCCCGTGAGTGCAGCCCCCTCCCACCCTGCCGAGATGTGGGAGCCCTGTGTCCTTGCTGCCGAGCTGGCTGCACACCCAGGGACAATCACCTGTCCCTGCCGCAGGTGGACACGGCCCCAGGGACAATGCCAGGAGCGGCAGGAGGAGCTGGGAGTGGGACCTGCTCCAGGGAAGGGAATTCGGCAGCGTGTGCTGGGGAGGGGCACAGAGGGAGCTGAGGGGCTTGGCTGCTCCGAGCAGAAACGTGCGTGAAGAAAAGCCTCGTCCCACACCCTGAATTCCACAGCGACTCCAGGGACAGGCAGAGGGAGAGAGGACAGGACGGGACATTTCCAGCAGCCCCGCGACGTGTTCATAAAAGCCTCCTCTCCCAGCCCTGCCTGCCTCCTCCCCCATCGCCCCCACCGCTCACGCTGGGTTTTGTGAGCGCAGTTCCCCTCGGGCGAGAGGGAATCACGTCCCAGGAGACATTCCAGGCTCCGCTCGGCTTCGGGGGGATCAGAGCGAGCCAAGGGTGGGGGGCGTTTCACAGGAGCTTCCTGGATAGAGCTGGCAGCTTGGAGCTGCAAGACGGCACTGGCAGCCTCCTTTCTCAGCTCGGAGCAGCCGCAGGCTGCAGTGGAGCCCTGCTCGGTGCTTTGTGTCCCAGCCACTGCTGCTTTGTGCGGGCTGCGAGCTCTTCCCCCGGGCTCTGCMGGGCGCACGGCCGGGCACAGGGATGGGCAGGGGATGAGGGTCTGTGGCCCAGGTGAGCTCGCTGTTGGTGCCCCGCAGCACAGGGGCTCGGCCCGGGCTCAGCAGCGGTCCCCGAGCCCCGCCAGGGCTCCTCCATCGCTCGCASCCCGCTCCAGCCCGGCCGCAGCGATGGGAGCCGCTCCCCGGCGCTGCCTCCCCAGGTGGAGCGTGCCGTGCCCTGAGCCAGGAAARTGCCGGCAGATGAAACTGCATCTCAGGCCAAGAGACACGAAGATGGATGTGTTTTCCTCGGCTGCCTTATCTCGCAGGCAGCGCTTCTCACCCGAGCCCGGCTCTGTTTGTGTGCGCTCGGCTCCTGGCACGGGCCGGGAGATGATGAGACAACAAACACTGCGGGAGCTCCCCGAGCTGAGCCCGGCCCTGCCCTGCCCTGCCCTGCCCGGCCCGGCCCGGCCCGGCCCTGCCCTGCCCGGCCCGGCCCGGCCCGGCCCTGCCCTGCCCGGCCCGGCCCTGCCCTGCCCGGCCCTGCCCTGCCCTGCCCGGCCCTGCCCTGCCCTGCCCGCGGCAGCGAGCGGCTCCTGGGGCCGAACACAGCGCTGGGGCCGGGGCTGGGTCTCAGGCTGGGTTCGGGGCTGGGTCCGGGGCTGAGTCCGGGGCTGGGTCCCAAGAGCTGAGTCCCAGGAGCTGAGTCCCAGGAGTTGAGTTCCAGGGCTGGGTCCGGGGCTGATTTCGGGGCTGAGTCCCAGCGTTGAGTCCCAGGGCTGGGTCCCAGGGCTGCTGCAGCTGTGCTGGGGCTGCAGTGGGAGAAGGGGGAGGAAGAGCTGCAGGACCCCGCAGCTGCTCAGGCACCGTGAGAGCTGCAATGGGAGCTGCAGTGAGGACTGCAKGGGGACAGGCTGTGGCTGTCTCAGGGCTCCCCCAGGGACCCCTTCCCAGACAGGGCCCTGAGGAGTGCAGGGCACCTCTGCAAGGTGAGGGCAGGATGGTCCTGCCACCGTGTCCCTCGCTGCTGGGTCAGAGGGGAAGCAGTGCCAGCCCAGCAACAGTGCAGCCCAGCAGCAGTGCAGCCCAGCAGCAGTGCCAGCCCTCCAGCAGTGCAGCCCAGCAGCCCTGCAGCCCTGCAGGCAGTCACAGCCCTGCCCAGGGGCTCCACTCCACACGTGCCCCTTGGTCTCAAAGGCATCAGGCAGGTCCCAAACTCATCTCACTCTGCACCACGGGGCTCAACCCAAAGTTGAGGTCAAAGAAAGGGGAGTTTTAAGGGCAAAAGAAAMCAGATGTAAAATAAATAGTAGGGAATCAAGCAAGACTTTCATAGTGGGGCTGACCTAGTTAAGCTGAAGTCTGTAAAACTTTGGTGATTTTCAAGGTTCACTGTTTGGACCCAGGTCAGCCTGTACAATTCCAGCATTTCCATTTTAAAGATTTWAAAAACCCCAAAAGAATTTTGAAGCAAAGCACATTTTAATGTGCTGCTTTATTTTACATATTACTTTACCTTTCCACTTGTGAGTCCAGGCCCAAAGGCCRAATTTCCACTCCACAACCTCTTCTTACCCACTCCCCATGCCCCTGTCTTGGGCTGCCAGCAGAGGAGGAGAACTGGGTAATTCAAAAAGTTCACAAATCCCTCCTGTTCAATTGTGATGACATGGACAGTTCACTGCTCATGACCCCCAGCCTTGTTTGCACCCACCACCACCTGTACAAAYGCCCAGTTTGGCTCCCCAGGAGAAAAGCAAGGTGCCAGGGCCAAAGAGAAGGGGAATCCCAAAAGCACGAGGTGAGAACAGAGRTTTGCCTGATGGGGATGTGTCCTCATTTGTCACCCACTGAGCAGTGATGCTGCAGACATCAATTCACGAGGTTATCTCCTACAGAGAGAGGAGGAAGGACATCAGAGAAATCAAAGGGGTTTCTCTGTCCTGGGGATTTGGCTCCTGGACCCTCTTGCAGCTGCTCAGGGGAATGCCCAGGGGGTACAAAGCTGCCTTTGCAGGGGACCTCGAGTCTGGAGCCCAGGCACAGGGAACACAGCTGTGAAAGTCACACCAGGGAGGTGGCAGGAAACAAAGGACTTTGGACAGACAGGCTTAATCCATTTAAATTCAGTTTCTCTCTCACTTCCCTCCCCTTTCCCCTTGGCTCTCATCAGGCAGCTCTTCCCCCACTGCTCAGTCCGAAGTGCCTCACAGCAGTTTCACACCCATGGGCTGAGGGAGTTATCCCAGCTCTTTGCAGCTCACAAAGRATCAAACCTGCTGTTCCCTTCCTTTTGCACAGCCTCTTTCCCCCCAGCTCCTGCTGGGCTGTACAGGGAGGTTATCCCCAGCTGGTTCCTGCTGGCACTCACATTGCGATGCTGCTGTGCCTGCCCAGGGGCTCACAAGGCCCTCCTTGCTGGGCAGCCTTAGGGCAGTGCGAGAAGAGCTAAAACTTGGGGCAGAAGGACTTGGAAAACTCATGAGARCTCTGCCACTTGCCAGGACTGGAAGGCCCTGAAGAGATGCTGAGCAAGAGGAACTCTGTGTGGGGATGCTAAGTCAGGACATCAGTGACCACTGGGACCTCTCRGCCATGAAAACTTGCACTGAGCTCCTGCAGCCATCCCAAGAAGGCCAAGTGTGGCTCTGGCCCGGCAGGAGCTGCAGGAAAGCCAGCAGACAGAGAGCTGTCAGACTGTCTGTGCTCTGGGGCTGGGGTGGGAGCCCTGTGCTCGTCTGGCAGCAGCCTCTGTGCATCCGTGGGGCTGCACACAGCCAGGGCTGAGGGCTGAGCACAGGCTGAGAGCTCCCAGCTCAGGAGCACAGCAAGGAGGAATTCTGCAGGCTGCACACAGGGCCCTCTGCAGAGGGTGAGCACACGAGCCCCCAAAACACCCCATCATTTTCCTGCTGCTAAACATCCACTTGCTTGGCTGGGAAATCTCAGTGATCCCAAACACACCATGCACTTTCCTTTGTGTTGAGAGCCTTGGCAGGAGCCAGCAGTTCTCACAGGCAGCTCCATCTCTGCAAGAACCAAGTTTCCCAGAACACCCCCTTTAAAAGTCTCCCTCCATTCAGAAGAGCCAAAAGTGCCTGTTGCTGCCTCCCAGGCTGCTCCTGAGCCTCTCCCCACTTCCCCAGGSCTCCAGTGCCACGGGCTGCAAAGCACTGAGCTCCCAGAGACACCAGCATTAAAAGAAAAGACACTAAAGAAAAGAGAGACAAAGGCAGGAAAGTTTTTTTTTTCACTGGGACCCAGCTGTCTGGCTCAGAGAAAGGCAAGAAACGAGGGKCTGCTCTGCATTCCTGGGGCACGGCCAGAATAACAGCACAAGGGTAAATTCCACAGTGCAAAGTGGTTTTCCCCACTCCCCTMTCCCCTGTTACAAGTGAGGCCTCGGGGATATGCTGAGGGTGCAGGGACATCTTGCTCACAGCCTGCAAGTTAAACACTGCAGCACCTTCAGGGCCAGCCAAGACCAGGCTCTTTCTTCTCACATCTGCTCACCGTGCCCAGAGTTTCCATCGGCAGTATGGTTCCCATAAAGCTAAACATGAACAACTGATCACAGACAAATAAAGCACTAATAGAGTCTGGGATGTCAGGRAGCCTTACCCACTCCCTGCACACCAGCCCAGGCAGCTGGAGATCAAAGTTTTCTTATTTGCAGTACATTTCTTGAAACAATTTTCAGCTAAACTCGGTCTGCTGAGAGGATGCTGACACAACCCAGGGCTTCTCCCATAGAAACAGGAACCAAGAAACCAGATCTGTGCATTGCTGCCTCCATCTCCAGGTGGCTGAGCAGACGGACAAGGCTTTGGTATCTCCGAAATGGGGACTTGCTCCCTTCTTTTCCTTCCCTCATCATCCCTGCTAGGGAAAGCCTTCCTGCAAAGGGGAAGGGAAGGCTTTGAGTGAAAAAGTGAGCAAAGCACACAGGCAGAGGTTCAAACACATTTAAACGCGGCTGTGAGCTRCTCCCCATGGGGACTGGGGTGCTCCCGACGGGCACTAAGATCGGTTTTAGTCCTTGGTACCCTKAGGCAGGAGAGGGGAAAGGCACCTCCGCAGGCTCCCGTTTAAAGGCACCCCAGGGCAGCCGGAGCCGGGGCCGGTGCCGGGCCGTGTGGGAGGGGGGTCCCGCCCCGTTCCGCCCCCGGGGGGTGGCGGGGCGGGGCGGAGCGGCCGGGCCGGGCGGGACCCCCCTCCCGCGATGCGGCCGGGCCGTGTCCCCCCGGCCCGTGCAGCCGCGGCTCGGCGAGAACAAAAGGCAGGAGCGGGAGGAGGCGCGAGGAGGAGGGCAGGCGGTGGGGGGATAAAAGGCTCGCCGAGGACCCCCCCTCCCTCCTCCTGTGCCCCATGTCCGAGCCCGCTCGTGTGCCCGGCATGGCCCGCCCGCCGCTGCCCGCCGCCGCCTTGCTGGCCGCCGCTCTGCTGCACTGCGCGCCCGCCGCGCCCGCCCGCCGCCACAAACCGGTGAGTCCCGGGGGGAGCGCCCGCCGCCTGCCCCGGGTCCCCGGCGCTCGCCGGTGTGTGCCGAGGGCAGATCTCCGGGCAGAGCCTCCGCCGAGCGGGATGAGCCGCGTCCCCCCGCGCTCGGGATGCCGGCACGGGCAGGGAATCCGGCACGGGCAGGGAATCCGGCACGGGCAGCGCTGCCGGGACTCCCCGGCCCCGGGACGCCTGCCCCTGCCCCGGCCGTGCCTCCCGCTCCGCGGGCTCCTCTCGGCTTCTGGGGGAGCTTTCACAGCCCTGTTCCCAAGGGAAAACGGGACAAGGAGCGTTTAGGAGAGGGCACGGCATCCCCCGTGCTGTACAGGCAGCAGAGCGCTCGCTGCTGCTCCAACACCCCCTGCACACTGCGCTGGCAGTTCCCGGGAGTTCCGGGGAGACGAGAGCARAGGGATGAATCAAAGGCGCAGGCAGGAGAGGAGCGGCAGGGCTCTCAGGGCTCTGTTCTTCCTGCACATGCCTGCCCGATCCCAGCACCTGGGACGGGGCTGCGAGCAGCAGGGACTGCGCCTGCCGGGGAGAGCAGCGGCGTGCGAGGGATTTGGGGGACGGGAGGAGACAGAGAGCTCCTTGTGCTGGGAATGTGTGCGTGCGTAATTGGGTTATTATGGACATGCGCCTCGCTGGTGTGCCATCAAATAATAACAGAGCAAATGCCCAGTAGCAGCCCAAGGGGATTAGTTCAGGTTCTGTCGATGGTTTTATTATCAGCTCTGTCATCTGAGYACTTTCTAACTTGGCTGCTAAATCTGCTGTGGGCTRGGACTTGGCAGAGAGCAGCCTTGGCCCCCAAAGTGCTCGCGTTCCTCCAAAGGAAATGTCACCGAAATGTCACCGTGCTTGGCTCCGCTCCGCTCCGAGGAAGGTGAGGCCAAGCGCTGGGTGGTGGCACTCTGCACTCCAGGAATGACAAGGAATGACGCTGTCTCAGGGCTTCAGGCCCATCGGAGTGCAGCAAGGGCTGGCTGGGAGGGGAGAGCTCCCCCCGCACAGAGCCGGGCACTGCTGGTCCCTGCGGGAGCCGGGCTGGGCTCGCAGGTGCCTCACGCTCTGCCCTGTGCAGGCTGCGGAGCTGCAGCTCCTGGGGGATCCTGCACAGCCTCTGCTCCTGCTCTTGCTGCCTGCAAGGACCTGTGTGGGGTCCTGGGGGAGGCAGAGCCAGCCTGGGTTTCACACCCTGAGCCCAGCCCAGCCCTGCTGCAGTGTCACCGAGCACCTCCCTGTGCCAGCGCTCACAGCTCTGACTGACTGCACAGCCTGTGGGGCTCAGCTGCCTTGGCCAGCACCCCTTGAAGAGGGAAGTGCACCGAACTGCTGAAGGGCACAGAKTTACTGCTCACACTCCTGGCCCATCAAATCCACTGCCATGCTCCAGAAGAAGGTCCCCCAGCTGGCGATCTGCCAACAGAGAGGTGATTTCTTCCTCCTCCGAGGCTAATGCCTGCACTGTGAGTGCTAATCCTTTCCCCTTGGCTGCAGTAGCTCCAGGTGATTCTCCTGCAGGTGTGTTTTGTTCAGCAATACCTTGTGCTCGTGTGTTTGACCAGCCAGTGGGGCTCGGGGTTTCAGCCTGATGAGTTTGACTCAGTCTGTGCAGAGATGGTGGCTGCGTGGGTTGGGTTGGAAATGGACAGATGAATTCCCATCCTGTCAAACAGCAGCTCTGCCATCCCAAATAGCTGCTCTTTCGGGCTCCTCATCTGCTGTCAAGGCTYCTGGAGGTTGTTCTGCTGCCTCTGAGCTGCAGCCAGTTGCACAATGTAAGCTGGCAGCAGTGACCCTGCTCCTGTCCCGGCCAGGGGACAGCTGAGGTGGCACTGCTGGGCTGGCAGAGCCCCTGGCCACTCTGTGCCCTCTCTGCAGAGCTGTGCCAGCCATCCCGTGCTCCCTGCCCCGACTGCTCCCAGCCTGCACAAAGGGAGCTTTCCCCAATGCCTGACAGCGCTCGTTTCCTGTCTGGGCACCTTTTGCTGTCAGGTGATGAGTGAGGAAGGAGCCAAGGGGCTGAGCTGGGGAAGGAGGTTCCCACTCCTACGAGACAGAGCACAGGAGATCTCGGGCTGTGCTGCTCCGTGGGGTGGGTGAGGCCAGCCCGGGTGCAGGAGTGTGCTGCACCCCGGCTGTGTATGCTCACAGCTGGGAGGGGAGGGAATCGAGGGCTAAGATTCGTTTTAAAGCCCGGCTGTAGGGCAAGTCGAAGAAGGACTTGAGTTCTTTGAGGCAARCCCTGTAGAGCTCCTTCACTTTTATATTAATGCCTAAAGAAGGAAAGAGAAAACTGAGAGCAGAATAAAGGCTGTGTCTGGTGTCCACTGTAAAACTTGAGAACAAAAGATCTGCAGTCCTCGGGGCTGTGCAGGCGCAGACACCGAATTCCTGCCTCGCTTCTGGCTCCCCTGGGAAATCCAAGCCCGTGCGTTTGCTGGGGAGGTCTCTCTCCGTGGGGARGTGGTGGGCACCCTCCCAGCTACCAACACAACCCACGGGGGTCCTGCAGCTCTCCCCGGAGCACAGCAGGCTCCCCTCTGGAAGCAGGCACTGCCTTCCCACAGCCCTGCCCGCCTCGCTCCGGGCTCGGGCAGCTCCCGCAGGAAGGGTTTGATTTGCACTCCCTGGTTATTTAAATCCTGCCGTCAGTGGTGGGGTAATTTTAGGCGTGTTTATCTTCTGCTCTGGGAGAGACTCGAGACACATGTGAGTGGTTACTGTGCCGCGGGTTTGTTGTGTTTGTGCTCCCACAGCCCAGCCTGCAGTGTTCAGGGCTTGGGGTGCAGCTGGCAGAGCAGAGCCGGGAGTTTGGGAGAGCAGAGCAGCACTTTGGGGAGGATCCCCCTCGCCAGGTTTTGTTGTCTTTGCTTCCCCCACGCTTGTCCTGGCACAATAACCTGTGGGGCTCTGCAGGAGAAGGGATGCACTGGGCAGGATCCTTCCCGTGCAGGAGTGGTTTGAAAAGGATTTTTGGTGGGAAGCTGTGTTGCAGGGATGCTGACCCCACTTTTTCCTACTGATCCCAAATATACAGGCAGGTAAATGAAGGGTTTGTGGGCGTTCTTGCACTGGGGGTGGCTCAGTGTAAAGACAATGGAAGCACTGCTGAGTCTGCACAAAGCTGCCCAGCAAAATGAAAAGCAGAGCACTTCAGGGGTTCACTGAGGGCCACAGATGTGTTCTGAGACATTCACTGAGATCCTGGTGCTGATAGAGGAGTCCCAGCAAGGACAGGCAGGTGACCACACTTCCTCCTCTCGGTTGCTTTGGGCAGGAGAGAGGCACTGGTAGCTCCTGGCTCCCCTCAGCTTGGATGGAACTGCACAATGAACAAAACATCTCAAGCCCCTTCCTCCCCTGGCAGGAGTGAGCCACATCCTCGAGCACTTTCTTCATTTCAAGGGGATTTCTAGGTCATCAGATTAAGGGCTCTTGAAACCTTTTGCTATGTCAGCACCCTGGGGCTTGTTTGCTCTGCAAGTACTCCTGTTTCTGGCAAACTGTTGCTTGGGTGACACCAGCAGCTTGGTCGTGGTGCTGTTGATGGAATAGTCTCACAAACTGTCACATAATTAAAACGTCTGATAATAAAAATAGTCCAGCAGTGTTTATTCATTTGCTTTCTCGTGTTACACACCAAAGCCTGGTTCTTCTCATTCTCTCTGTGGGCATAAACATCTGCAGTCCGTGATGTTTCATGTTCCACGTTGCTTAGGGAAAATAAACATTTTCCTGTTTTCACTGCCAACAACTGCCACCAAGTGATCGGGAAACAAAAACTGTCAGGGCCTGGGAGGCAGAGCTGGGTGGTGCCAGGGGCTGAGGGCAGAGACTGCAGAGGGAAACCCAACCCTGCCTGTGCTCTCAGCCTTTGTGCCCTCCCTGGGACCAGGGATCAGCCCTGCATGGAGGGGCCAGTCCTGGAGCAGAAGGGTTTTGTGTCAGCAAGGAATTCATCGAGGGCTTGGGAGACTCTGCCTTGTCCTGGGGGGGGTGGGATCAGTAAATCTGGTAGCTTTGCCCAGGATTTATTTCCACTGCCAGTGCCTTGACCAGGAGCACTTTTAGCTCAGGGTTAGACCACACCACAGTTGTGTTTCTGCCACAAAATTTCACCTGCAGCATCAGCACCTTCTGAGCCCAGTGTGCTCCTGGAACACAACGTGAGAGAATGAAGCTGGTTCCAGTTTTAGCATTAGCCATCAGCTGCAGTTGCACTTTCAAATCCAATCTCTGCAAATCCATGCTGGGCTGGGAGGCACACTGGAYAAAAAGCATCCATGCATCAGGAGARCAGTGCTGATCTCAGGCAGGAACACTGCTGTAAGGGGGTGCAGAGCCCATGGGGGCACAGCCACCCCAGAGTGGACAAAAATGGGGTGAGAGGACTGTCTGACATGAGAACTGCAAGAAAGAGCATCCCTGCTGGCCTTCCCCACTGGAATAAGGGCAGGCTCATAGGCAGGAGGAAGATAATGCCACCAGCCAGAGAGCAGCAAACACCAGGGCCTTAGCAAAAACACTCTGAGTAACAAAAGGAGAAAGCAGAAACAGGAGCAATGGAAAAGAAGGGACAGGGAAATGGAGACCAAGTCCATGAGCTCATTCCCSAACTTCAGAGGAAGCAGCCCCAGTGGCAGGGGAAGCATCCAAGACTGATGGGATTCAGGCTGTAACTTGTCCAGTTGCTCCTGTCTGACAGGGAGAGGGGTCTCCTTTCATGTCCATGGCACAGAAGCAGCCAGGAGCCCAGGTGCACAACAGAGGACACAAATTGAAGTTCAGGGCAGGCAGAGGAGGATGGACCCAGGCAGAGGAGGRCTGTGGGTTTGTCTCCAGGCACCAGCCCCACTCCTGTGCTCATTTGGTGCTGCTGTTGCTCCATGCAGCTGTGCTGCTCTGGCTGCTGCTCCTCCCAGGAGCTCTGCAGGGTGAGTGCTGCCCAACACAAAGAGGTTAAAGATGCTCCTGGCTCCTTGGGATGGCTGGAACACTTCCTGGGAAGCTTGGCTGGTGTTCATCTGGCTCCAGCAGACCCAGAGGTGATGGCTGTTGTATCACAGCACTYRAAGGCTGATAAAGCTGTGAGGAACTGAGTGGGCAGCCTGTAGCTCCGCTGTGGTTTCTGCTGTCCCATGGGATCTGTCCATCCCCCCTGCTCCCCCTCAGCCTTTCAGTCACAGGAAGAGGCACTTTCTTTGTGAGGACCAGCCTGCAGCACTGCCCTCTCTGCATACAGCTCTGCTGTCCTCACTGCTCTCAGCCTCAGGCCTGGAATCCTCTCTGTGCTTGTGCTGTACTCACATTGATCAGTCTCTATTGCAAAGCCCTGGCCTCCTCCTTGACCCCAAGGAGGTGCACTGTGGGCTGTGGGCTGTGCAGGGAGGGCAGTGCACACTCAGCCACAGGCTCAGGTCTGGTTTGGAATCTGCTGGGACAAACCCTCCCTGGGTTGCAGGGAATTCCCTTTGGTTCTGTGTTCAGGAATCCCTTCCCTTCTGCTGCTGGGATGGCACGAGTGGGGATGCCCTGCTGGGTGCCCAGCAGCCAGTGCCCCCTGCCCTCCCCTGCCCTGCCCTGCCAGGTGTGGAGCAGCCCCAGCAGCAGCAGGGAACCTCAGCAATGCCCTCGGGGTGTGGTGGCACAGCCCAGGGAACAGGGCGGGATCTCCCCACCAGGGGCTGGGCTCAGCACTGCCTGGGAAGGATGTAACCTTMAGCAAGTGGACAGGATATCCAATSCCTGGGAAGTGCCTGCAGCAAGGTGTGTCCAGCCAAGGAGACCGGCCTGGGTGTCCCCTGAGCATTGTTTGGCAAGTGCTGTGTGCCTGTCACACTTCCCCTTGCTGGCTGTGCCTGCAGTGGCATTTTCCAGCCCTTTCCTGCCATGGTCCCAGTGCTGGTGCAGTCACTGTGTCCAGGGGCACAGGCAGGGCAGCAGGGCACATCTTCCCTCCTGCCACACCCAGAGCCTCTCACAGGCCCACGCTGTGCCCCCGTCCAGGACCTGCAAAGGGCAGGACGAGCAGGGAGGGTCCTGGTATTGCAAAGTGGGGTTTAGAAAGCTGGGATTCTTAACAGTGGCCTTGAGCTGACCAAAGAGGGCAGAGAAAAGCTGCCTCTGGTCTGCCTCTGAATTCCTTGGGATTCCTTGGGGCAGAAACAGGCAGCCTCTCCTCTCTCTGCTCCTGGTCAGAGCAGAGTGATAATCTCCAGTTTATGCCAGTGGCCCCAGCCTGTGAGGCACCTGGCCTTCCCAGGAGGGGAATGTGCACAGCCTCACCAGGACAGAAAACCAGGGCTGAGGCATCTGGGTCAACCCCAGCCCACACACCCACCTGGGCAATCCTTGAGGGTTTCCCAGTGCTCCTGCTTCCTGCACTTCCTGGCCTTGGAACACCAGATTCATTCATCACCCCGAGTCCTCAGGTGTCAGGAGCTGGCAGTGGCTGCTCCTGAGTGCCCCCAGGAGCAGGGGGCTGAGCCCAGCCCCCAGGCTGTGCCTGGGGGACACAGCTGCCTTTGTGTGCTTTGGTGTCATCAGGGCTGAGACGAGATTTTGGCCAGAACACGAACTTTGTCAGCTCCTCCTGCCAGCTGCCCACTGCAGCAGGAGCTGCCAGCCCACACTCGGTGCCAGGTGGCTCCCAGAGAGAAGCAGGTCCCTGCAGCCTGGCAGGGCTCCAGGGCTCAGCAGGGACAGCCCTGTGCTGACTCCTCTGGGCCAGCCCCTGCTCCTCCTCCCCCTGCAGCTCTCAATGGATGCTCAGGGCATGGCTGGGGCTTGGCCAGGTTCTGCTGCTCAGGATGTGAAAAGGCTTTCTCTCTTTGCCTGAGTTGCTGGTGCAGTTCCTGGGGTGTGTGAAAGTGCTGGGACACCAGCATTGTATCAATGGTTCTCAGGCTGGTAGGTGCCAAGCCATCATGTGTCTGTCTGTCTGTCTGCCCGGGGAGGACAAGCCAGCAGGCTAGAGCAGTGGCAGACACACAAAAGCCTAAAGTGATGGAGGTGTGGACACCCAAACTGCACCTTGCGTGACCTCCCTGGCTCCCCTGTCCATCTGTGCCTGGCTCAGTGCTGGAATTCCTGCCAGGGCCTTCACACTTCATTCCAGCCTGCATGAATGGGCTCATTGTGGGGAGCAGAGTGGTGGCAGCGTGCAGCTTACACGGCATCATGGCAGCTCTGGCACTGAGCCATCCTCACCTCGTGTCCCTGCCAGGGCAGCCAGCTAAGCTGGCCTGCAAGAAGGCAGCTCTTAGCAGGGGAAGAAAGAGCCTGCCTCAAGGCCAGGTGCTCCCTATGGGACAGAGGCTGCCTGTGTGCAGGCAGAGATGCAGCTCTGCTGCACCCCAGCTCCTCCTGCTGCACCTCAGCTCCTCCTGCTGCACCCCAGCTCCTCCTGCTGCTTCACATTTGCTGCAGGAAATCAGGCAAACCCCCTGTGTTTGGCCCTGTGCAGCACAGTGACATGGAGCAAGCACCTCTCACCCCACAGACCTCACAGCACAGAGGAGATGACACCTGGGCTGTGTTTCATGGGGGCAATACAGTCCTGCTGTCAGGAAGTGGAAGTCAGCTAATTAGCAGTAATTAACGTTGTCAAGAGAAACCTTGCTTTTCCAGCTAAGTGTGGGAGAGCCCAGGAGATCTTATCCCAAGCAGGATCCCAGGTGCAGTGAGGCAAGGGGACACAGTGCAGTCCTTCCCTCAGGCAGGTATTGGGGCTGCAGGGACAGTCCCTGCTGCTCTCTGCCCCCCGGGCTGGGCTGTCACCCCCACAGCCCCGTGTCCTGCTCTGCCGTGCCCAGAGCCCTGCTGAGACCTGCCCACCGTGCCAGGACAGCAAGGGGACACCACGGAAGTGACAGCAGGGAGCACAGCTGGGGCCTTCCTCCCATCAGTGTCACCTCTCCCCGGGGCCAGGAGGGAATAAAGGATGTAGGGCAAAGGGGGAGAATTTATCCCCTAGTGATTTGTTTTATACTCGAAGGGTCTGGTTCTCATCCACAGCCTGCAGAAGCATTTCCTGCCGGCCAGCTGCCAAGGGAATGGCCCAAAAATAGCCGAGTGTGTGCTTGGTGGGTGCCATGGCACGGCCCAGGCCGTGCAGGTGTGAGCCAGCCCCGAGCAGCAGAGCCCAGGAACACGGCGTGTCTGTGGGGACCAGGCTGTGCCCTGGGCAGAGGTGGAGCTCAGGGCTGCAGGGCTGCTGTGGGCAGCTCTCCACCCCTGCAGCAGGGAGCGTCTCACAGACACGGCTCTGCTTTTCCCTTTCAGGACGTGTCTCGGAAGCATCCCTGGAGGGAGCAGGCTCCCTGGCTGTCTGCGCTGGTGAACGCCGTGGGCACGGGGCTGCCGGCCAGGGGCTCAGCCGGGGGAGGCTCGGCAGGGCCGGCAGGGTGGAACCCCCCTCGCTGCGGTGTGCCCGACCTGCCCCCCCTGCCCGACCGCGGCCGCTACCGCCAGAAACGCTTCGTGCTGTCCGGGGGCCGCTGGGACAGGAACAACCTCACCTACAAGTAAGGGAGCGCCGGGATGTTCCCTCCTGCTGACCCACAGAGGCGTTTTGAAAGCTTTWATTCCACTTTCAGTCTCRTGGTGAAGGGTGASACTGCAKCTTCCATAGTTCTGTYTCTCCAAAGTATCCAGTCTTATTTGCAAGGCCRTCCTTTAAAACYTGTTTCCAGTTCCATTTCTCTCTCAGCAATGTCTGTCCYATCCCRTGGCATTTCTAAGCCAGCATTTTCTGTCTCAAGGTTTGCATACAGATGCAGACTTTGTGAGCTCCCTGTCAGGAGAATTCTCTACAAATCCATTTCCCACAAGGGAGGCCTGGCGTGGCACTCAGGCTGGTTCGCTTCCCCCTCCCCAAAGGCTCAGGTGATGCTCCCTGGAGCTGTGACCCTGAGAGGCACAGGGCAGGCAGGGGAGCCACACACTGAACCCCTGCAGGCTCCCAGCACCTCCTCATCCCGTCCTGAGCTCACTCTGAGCTCTGCCAGCCCTGCCCAGCTCCTTGTGCCCAGCTCCTTGTGCCCAGCCATTGCCTCTGCACAGCAGCCCTGGGCACAGGGGGTCACTGCCCTCGGTACTGAGCTGAGCCCCCACCAGCACCACCCTCCTGCCACCCTGCAAGGCCTCACCCCACAGCTGATTTTACAAAGATCTTTCTATTCAGCTGTTGTTGATGGTCCCACAAACACGACTTCAGTGTGAAGGTTTGCCCAAATCACCCCACACGCTCTCAGCTGGGAATGTACTCACACACTGGTGGGAGGGCTGTGCTGCCTCCCCAGCTGCCCTCAGGGGTATGAGTGGAGAAGTGAGCACACTCACATGGGCTTTGACAGCATGTAAATCATCTTTTGCTTAATCCAACACAGGAGACAGCTCCTCACACCATCAGGAGGCTGTAGATAACAGAAAGGCTTCTTTTTTTTTCTTTTTGGTCAATAATGTTAAAGAAAGAAACACAGCAGAGATTGACACACAGTAACACTGTTAGTGGAAAGTAATCTGTGGCAGACCTTTCAGTCTGCTTTTGTTATTGGAGGAACTGGGAGCAACTGCTGAGTGAACCCAAGTTTCCAGAGGCAAAAAATGCAGAGATTGAGGAGAAGCAATCACATCACACCACTCTCAGGAAACTTTGTGGTGGTGGCCTTACAGGGGACAGACTGGGGAGTGCTGTGGCACTTCAGAACAACACAGAATCTTGCAAAACTCTCCAGAGAACTCACCTCTGGCACACCAGAGGGTTTCAACACTGATGGGATTTATCTGCTGCACGTGTGGCTTATTAGAGTGTGCTGGAGCAGGGCATGTGTGATGGGAGATGTTGTGGTGCTGAGAATGGTGGCCCTAGTGGTGCTGGATGTGGAGCTGGTGACTTTGTGACAGCCCTGTCCATGGGACAGCAGCTGATGCTCTCCTCATCCAGTGCCTGTTGCCTTCCAGGATTATCAGGTTCCCATGGCAACTCGTCAAAGCTGAAGTGAGAAGGACCATTGAGGAAGCTTTGAAAGTGTGGAGCGATGTGACGCCGCTGACCTTCACCGAGGTGCAGGAGGGCCGGGCTGACATCGTCATCGATTTCACCAGGTGAGCACACACCTGCTCCCTGCAGGGGAGAGCAGCAGGGCTGCAGCCAGGGCAGAGACCCGCCAGCACTCAGCTTAGGCACTGAAATAGAGGCTCAGATTGCTGCTTTCAGGCACTGGGATGCTTTCAGTTCTGTCAGCCATGGGCTGCTTGGTGTGAGTGCAGCTGTTGCACCCTGGCTGTGCACAGCACCCTTACCAATCATTCCCTCATCTCCCTGGGACATTTACGTTTCTCTGCCCACAGGCTGCTTTCTTAAGTGTTTGTTTTGACTTTCCATCTTCAGGTCCTCCATCCTGTCCCTTGACTGAGCAATGTAACTGTCTGCCCAAAGACAAATACAGTTTCTTGGTTAAGTGAGTCTTGGCTGCTGGCCTGAAATTCCCTTTTGGCAAAATCCTCACTGGGGCAAAGACTTCCCCGAGCTGCGTGTTTGCACAGAGCTAATGAGGGCAGTGGAGACTGTCCAAGCAGTGATGTGGTTTGCATGCTGAGTATTTGTCTCCCTGAGCTCTCTCAAGTGGCCACATCTCTCACGGGTTTCCTTCATTACTCATCAGCTGCCCCTCTGCAGCCCCCCACCACTCAGAGATATCAAGTCAATCTTGGCTTAGGCAGTCTCCTCCTTAATTCTTTAGGCTCCGCTGTCAGCTCTGGGCTGGAGGCTGAGGAGGGGAGGGGGAGAAACATCCCTGAGAAAACACACAAATTCCCCAGGGCTTGGTGTGACTGAGATCTGCTTCCTCAGTGCTTGGTGTGATCAAGCTGCTTCCTCAGGGCTCTGATGCAGAGTTTGGTTTGTGGCAGTTGGGATAGCTCTGAGCAGTTGATCTGGAGCAGGGGGTGAGCTCAGGAGGGAAATGAGAGCTGCTGGCCCCTCTCAGTGGCTCCCACCTTTGGCTGTGTGATGCTGGAGCTGCAGGGCCCTTTGTCTGAGGTGCAAAGTGTCTTCCCTGCAGGTACTGGCATGGGGACAACCTGCCCTTTGATGGGCCTGGAGGGATCCTGGCACACGCCTTCTTCCCCAAAACACACCGGGAAGGAGACGTTCACTTTGACTACGACGAGACCTGGACCATTGGCAACAACCTGGGTATGGAACTGTTCCAGGGGGAGCTGTGGCTGCTCCAGGATGCTTGTCAGTGAACTTGGAAATGATTCCCTGTGGTGTGAACAGGGACCCTGTAAAACTGAGAGGCTACAGCTCTTTCTGTGGTGGGCATTGCCACCTCCCACCCCTCAGACACGTGCTGTCAGCATTCAGGTGTTTCTGCCTTTCAGCAGAGCCGGTGTCCAGCAGTAGGACCCCGGCTTCCCCATGGACTCCTCCTGTGTGGGGGCAGCCAGAGATGGCTCCTCTGCCCAGCCATGTGCCCTGCCACTTGGGAATTGCACCTGGCAGTGGCAGGAGTCATTAGAAATGACACAAGGAAAGGATGGAGGAAAGCAGAGGCTCAAGCCCCGTGTGACACTGGTGCCTTCCAAAGAACAGTCCCAGTCCCAATCCCTGCATGCTTTGTTCACCATCTGCCCTCAAACAAGTCCATAAAGGGAAACCAGCCAGGCTCCAGCTCTGTCCCAGTGGCCTGGGAATGCTCTGACCATTAAACAACGCCACATCCAGTCAAGACTCTTTTTTAAATTTTTGCTAAGAATAGATGCAAGCTGGTAGCTCTTTGCTTGGGCACTCAGGGCCTGGTGTCACAGTATCTCATGAGATACTGCAGCACTGCCTGGGACCATCTGGAGCACTGCCCAGAGCATCAGTTTCTGGAAGGCTCACCAAAATTAACCCAGCTCCTCCTCCTCCTTCCCAGTTTATCTACATGGATAAAGAAAGAATCAAAAAGCCCAAGTTAACCCCAGGCCTCTCTAGGGATTCCCAAAAATGTTGGCCGTGTCAGTGGGCTCCCCAAAGCCCATGTCAGAGTCAGCTGTAGGCCAGTTTGACTGCATGGGGCACAGCACTGCTCATCTCCAACCCTGCTCATGCTGACCCAAAACAAGAATCACAGAGCACAGGACCTCTTGGCAGAAGTGTTCCTGCTCCTGGGGGAGGGCTGGGCTAGGTCAGTTTTCACCCTCTGTTGGGGTTTCCTGTGTTTTTTAAGAATTTCCTGTATTCTCCCATAAAACAGTGTTGGGGGCAAACCAGGAACTGAAAATGGACACCAGTTCCCATCAGAATCCAGCTCTATTCCGTGGCATTCCCCCCCTTCCCCCCATACCACCCATAAATAACTGTTGTAAAAGCTCTTTGGAGCTAATTGCCATTTAATATACTGAAAAGAGCTTTGCAATATAAACATGGATAAATCCTTGACTCAGCTCTCAGTGAGACAGGGAAATCCTTAGCCTCGTTTTACTGATGGGAGAGCACAAGTGTGCCCTGGGGTCCCTGCAGAGCCCAGTGAAGGAAGCAGGGCCCCACACGGAGCCCATCCCTGAGGGACACCGGGGTGCTGCCCAGCACAGCCACGCTGTGTGCACCTCCCCTGGAGAACCTGACAGCACAGCTGAGCTGCCAGCACTGGAAAGCAGCGAGTGAGGAGCCTGCCAAGCTAAACAGAAGTGTCTGAAAGTTTGTAATAAATCACTGGCAGAGAAATCCCACTCTCTCAGCTGACCTAGATGTGTTGATTTAATCAGGTCAGTGCTGTGCAAATTCATCTCTTCCAAGTAAAGCGGGCCAGGAGGAAGGCCAGGGCTCACCTTGCCCTCCACCCTTCCCAGGCATTCCTCCCCTCTGGATTGTCCTGGTCCTGGTGCTGAGAAGTGTCCTGCTCCCCTGGAGCC
>CADDXX010001098.1:84498-112038 GCA_902810485.1 Alauda arvensis | reverse complement strand
CTACCTGAAAAAATGGTGCTTTTTAACTAGAGATGTTGGAGATATTAACAATGCTGACTCTCAAGCATTCCCATAGAAATGCTTGAAGCTTGAAGTGAAAATGCCCTGAAGTGCCTGAAATTTTGCAGCAGAATACTCCTGAAGTTTTTAGGAATGTTTGGAGAATTTTTCTGTGCACAGTCACTTCTGTAGGCTCCTGGGGAACAATTCAGTCCTAAAAGATGAAGAGAGAAGTTCCTAACTGCARAACATGTGGTTTAATACACAGATCTTTTTTGGATTCTCATAAATCAGGTTTTGACACCAAATTGTGACAACAAATGTTGTATTTTCTCAATTCCTGGTTATCTATATCCCTTTGGAGAGGCCCTGCTATTCTATGAATATTACTTTTTCCACAAGGCATAATAGCATTTTATAGCAATGAGAGGCACTTGGCATGCACACCTTTGTTCATGAGCATGCAGCTCAACAAAATATAATTTACATCTTGCCGGACATAGTAGAGATTGGTGGTAGTTTGGAAGTAGTTATTCTCTTTGCATTTATATACATCTGGAGTCAACTGGTCAATTTTAAACTCAGAATACCTTAGGAATTAGAGAAATTGCTACAGTCACGTTATAAGTACTTTGTCTCAAAATTTTGGTTGTGAATTTTTACAATGCCCATGTAAATCTTCGTGAGTATTCAACATGAGAAAGGCCTTGCTCCTACCTAAAGTAAAGTGACGCAACCTTTGTTCTTTGTATATGAAAATTATACAACCTTTAATTTCAGAGCCCTTCAAAGGTGTCTTTGGGTGTAACTGTTCTGAAAGATGTTGAGATGCTCCCTTTCAGCTAATTTAGATGTTGCTTGTCATTAAAAAAAGWCTGTAACTGGTCCCAAAGGGAATTCTGAGTCTCAGCCAAGTTGGTTCACATTGCTGCATTCTTACACCATGCTGGAATTGGGGAATGGTAGCATGGTCACCACAGTGATGATGATAAGCCTCTGTCCTAGAGAAAAAGCATCATTTAAAGTCACTGATAATGTTTAAGTTTTTATTACTTGTTGACTTTCATAAAAAAAAAAAAAAGGAATTTTGCCAACTTAGGAGCTGTTATAATGGCAGATGAGATTTCCCAAAAAAGCACTAATATTTCCAGAAATAAGTGCAAAGCTCTTTCAATTTACTGTTCATTTTTTCCAATATTTGAAACATTGAAAAGAGATGGTTTCCGTGAATGTTTATGCCATGTTAAACACTATAATTTTCAAAAACTATTATGTGTTCTTAAAAATCTCTAATTTCAAAATACTTMAAAGAAAAATGCTGTATCACAATTTATTAAAATGGCAGTCATCACCAAATCAGTTCATATGGAATTTCTGAATTAAATACTTACCTGTGAACAAAACTAAGCATTGAAAGACAACAGCCATTTTCTTTTTCAAAGCATTGCTACTGTTTCTGACAATTGAGATAGAACAAGGCTTGTTTTAACATTCCTAAACTATCTGTAAAATTGAAGTTAATTAACAGTATCTAGATAAACATTACAAAAGAACAAATGGCAGCAGCTTAAGGAAAAATCTGGTTTCATCAGCACACTAGAATTTTTGGAATGTATTTACTGCACAATCAATAAAAGGAAAAAGGTTAATTTATCTAACTTAGTATCTCAAAGCACTTTAAATAAAATGCTGCACTTAAAAACTTTAGAGATTACAGATTAAAAAAACCTGCTGGTTAGCAAAGCATATAACAATTTATTACTAGTTCATCAGTCTGAGCTGACAATGACACCATCTAAGATAATACAAAGTAAATAGAAAATGCTTTTTTGTTATTACTCCTAAAGTAGAATGTGCTCAGATACCTATAGATAGTATTTTTGAGCTTGCTTGTCTACACACTTTTCAACTGACAGCCTGATCATTTTTTTCTTTAAATTTTTATGTTAACAAGTCTTTTGGTAAAAGATTGCCAATACTGATATAGTGGGTTTGATTTAGGGTAGATCTGTATCACTTCCCCAGCTATATGGTCTTCTCTAAAACGTTCAGTGCAAGTGTTTATCTAATGAGAACTCTTTCAACTTCCAGTCATCTAGAACTTTTGTGGTCCTATTTTCCAGATGTTCTTTCCTGTAGCACTGTATTGATCTGTGACACTTGCATCATTCTCTGGCTTCTTACTTTAATATTTGTGCTCCAGAAATCTCCACAAGGWTGTACATCACCAAGACTCCCCTGGGAATAAAAGCATGTCAGAATCCTAGTGGAAAGGGCTAAGATAATAATTCTAACCCATCTGAAAGCAAGAAGTAGCACAGAAAATAGGTTCCAAACACTCGTTTATCACACTGTATTCAACTACTGTTAAAGGCCAAAAATCTTCAAAACAAGTTTTTATTAATATTAATTTTCTTAATCCTTAAGAACACAGATTTAGTGTCTTTAATTCATTAAATAAGAAAATACCTTCAGGCTATATCATGATTGGATATCAGATGGATTTCACATGAACAGCTACCTGCAACACAGGAGACTGAAAGTTCAATAGGAACTATTGGAAAAGATAATTATATTGCCACTGAAATGACAGTAGTTATCTGACTTCTCTACAGAATTATCAGTTTGGAAGGACCAAAAGAGAGGAATGATTTATCACTGTAAAAATTATTTGATTGCCTTTTGATGCAAAGTCTAATTTCCTTAGAAAATCAGGTGTTCCGGAGCACTCTGCTAATTGGTGACACAATCCATGTTCCCTATGACACACAAGATCCCACTGACCAATTCTGAATTTTGTGGGAAAAGACAGAGGAGTAGGGGCAGTCTAAAAAACATGAAGTCTTTCCAAGTTTCCTGAAAGTCAGCAGCTAAGAAATAGAAATACTGCATTAGTCCCTTAAAAAAGGAGAGCAAAATCATYAGACAACTAATACAATTAGCAGGCCAATTAACTATCAATTAGTGCACGCAAAGTAACTGGTCAACAAGCCCATGCAGAAACAATCATACCTCTGCTATTTTTGGCTCCCCTAGGGAGCCAAATAAGTGTTTAATGAATAAAAAGGGTTGAAGAAATACTGTTGAAGGTTACACGAGAGGGATATAGTTGCTATAAGGGAGACCTTAGTGCCTGGGATACCCTTATGTCTGCAGTAGGAAAACATTAGGGATGAGGAAAAGTGAGTATGACTTTGGAAGGATTAAGTGATTTAATAAGAAGTGAAGATATTAAAAAAAGCTAGAAATAAAGAAAATAACATCTCAAACTACCTCAGTAGAAGAAAGAACAGAAAAAAAAAAAMCAAACCCAAGGGACAAGTGATATAGGGATATGGGAGTGTAGAATAGATCTTTCATTTTCCAAATTTATCTTTAATGATAGCCTGCTATTGAGGCATGTCTTTGTTCATGTGCCTTATTGCCACTGTCAAGCTACTCAAAGCTATTTCAGTCTCACAAGGTAAAACAATAGGTAGTTGGAAGGAAGTTTTATTCTCCATGTAGGTTGTATAATTCTACTGGGAAGCAAATTACAAGATTTAGCAAGACTTAAATACTAGGGCATCCCAGGAGCTTGCTTAAAGTTTTCCCTTAAATTTCAAATGAATCCAGATTTCTCAAATCTAATTATTAGCACATTATTAGTGATCCAATAAACCCAACCAAAAAAAAAACTGCTCAGTGTAATAAAAGGCCTTGACTTTCCAAAAATTAATAGTTTCATTAGAAAAATATTTGATTTAAATACAAGTTTCATGGGTATTATAACTTGTATAGGCACCAGATCAGATCTCTAGATTTCATCATCCAAGATAGATACCAGCCATCTCCAACTCTATCTTGGAGTTGTGAGGTCTTTATTTGGGTTCATATTCCACATTTTCAGCAGTTGTGAGGTCTTTTTAAAGGATTAAAAATCAGTATATGTTTAGGTTAGGAACTGATGGGTTAAAACCAAGTCTTGTCCAATCAACAGCATTAAAATCAGGAAGGCTTTAAAATCCAGTTATGGAACCTGCTCTCAGGATCTCCCTCCACACTCTAGTGCTCTCAAATGCATTTTTAAAAGTCTGCAAACAATCCTGTAGAGAATAAGCAGTATCAGCATTGTTACAATTCCTGTGAAACCAGCTGCAGGACTCCGAGGTGCCCACAGAAACACGTTCCCTCCCTGTGCTCCTGTGTTTGCAAGCATAGCTATGGTGCTCAGGTGGATGCTGTAACAGCTAACCCCTGCCATCAAAATTAAAATGTCTGTCAAGRGCAGACCTGACAGACTGAAGGACCTAACACTTACCAAGCAAAACCACTGAGACAAAATTTGCACAGAAATCAGCACCTGCAGAAACCTCCCACCACGTTGAGAGCAGCTGAATGCAGAGGCCAAACCACTCCAACAAGGTTGAAGCAGGGCTACAGTCCTGCATGTAATRTGTGACTAATTCAGAAAACTCTGGAGTGCCTTTTCATCACAGGTTAGAAACTTRCTTTCTGCTTGTTAGTTTATAGTGTACACCATTTAAAATCTAAAACATGCTAAGACATGACAAGTTTAACTCTCAGACATTTCCCATGGGTCCTGCAACACTCCCAGGCATTGGTATCAGATATCAGGACACGTCAATATCTCGGTTACTTTTCAACAATCCCAAGGTAAAGCATTTCTATGCTGCTATCAAATTCACAGCACACTTCAGGAACTGTTTCACACCAATGTATAAACACTAGTGATTATTATTTTCAAATCTCCATGCTGTTTTTTTGTTTTGTTTTAAATTAAAAGTAGAAGGAGTTTTCAACAGCCCAGACATCTAATTTAACAGCTCAAGGATTTTAGTGCTATTACATCTTACAGCAGTAAATGTGAAACTACCAAAAAAAAAAAAAATCTATTAACCTGATATTACAAAGTAATTTGTTACATTTCCTAAGAAATTAAGGGGTTGTTCCATGTCAGGAAAATTACCAAGACCACATATAGCACTTGTTAAATTTATTTCACAATTCTAAATGACAGTACCCACACGCTGCTCTATAAAAACCTCTAAGAAGCATCTTTCTCAACATTTTCCATAAGTGTTTAACCACAAAATAAAATGAAAAGTGAAATTATACACATAAATAAAAATTTTTCAAAGTTTCAAGTTTCCTTGTAATGCCTGGGGTATGGGCAAAATAGAACAACTTTTGTCACGATTGATTTTAATCAATCACACTACAGGGATGTCCTCAAAGRCAATATGCTGTAGATTTTGATCTTRCAAACAAACCCTAATTTAACYTTTAATCAARGAAGCAATTTGTAYAATTAAAAGTACATACATAAGCTCAAATACTTATAGAATCAAAGTTTTAAGATACAAGTCTTTAAGGCCACTTCGTGTGCAGTGGAAATAACTTACACAGCTTCTATCTAACCTCTAGCAGTCTTTTCCTGCTTCTTTGCTRAGGAGTGGCTGATCTATGGCAGACAGCTGTGAGTGGCTCACCTATTGCAATATGAAAGTACATCAATTTAGTTTAAACTGTTCTGAAAGCTGCTTAACCTRAGCATGTCACGCTTAATCTAAATCAGCATATTGTGCCTGGAAGCAGGTGCAGAGCMCATCAGTCATTACTGTGGTCCAGAGACAATTGTGTCCAGCAGCTCTGGGAGCCACTTACACTGCTCAGGTCACTGCTCAAACAACTGCACCTCCATCCTCTTCTTCCAGACCATTATTAGATCAAAGACACACTACTTAGCAATAACATCCTCACTTATACTTTATCAGGGCAATAAGTGCTGCAGCTTGTAAACTCTGTAGTAAGTAATTCTCAGCCAAAGGGTTTTATCTTTGCATGTGTAACATGTTAGACCTATYATCAGACATTCTTCCCAAATCCATCTTACTTACTTTTATTGAAATATGAGGACTCTGGTTTAAGCTGACCACTATTCTCCYTCTAAACTCAAGAGAGACAGAAATACACCTCCAGGTGAAATGCAATGGCCAAATGGATCATTTTCAGAGAGTAAGGTCAGGAGCAAGGAATACCCTGTCAACTTTGTAGTCACAAAAGTTTATGGGAGGTTTGCTATTGTAATTAGCAAAATAAGGCCTCTGTTCTATTTCTTTATTAATTATTCTGATTTTGGAATAAAGGTTTCATATATTTAGCAGYAGAATTTAAGGACAGTATACTCCATTCAGAGCTGTTGTTGGAGAAACACTCCCTACCATAACTTTGACTTCTAAATGTGAAGCATTTTATTTACAAGAATTCAATTCTTCCAGAAATGAAATAATCCACTGCAGAGCTTGAGTGTTWAACCACAGAAGCTGCAGTCACTCAACAAGGAATACTATGGAAYCAGTAAAGTGCTTGGGACTGTTTACAGCCTGGTTATGAGCTATAATAAGTGCTGAACCTGCTGAATACTTTAACACCTTCTCAGTGGTGTGTTTAGAAATGACTGCTATCCCAGATGCTTGTGTAACCTGAAAATATGCAGGRGGACATGGCAATGCCTAAGATAAGCAGAGAAGAGAGAATAATGGTTTACTGYGTTTAAACACAGGCACGTAAAGACAAGACATTTTCTCAGCAACAACATTAATAAGAACAAGATCTCCAGGACAGCTTATGTCTTTCTGGGCTCCCAGACAGCACATATTTCCAAGCTTTGCATCATACCATTCTCAATCAACTAAGATGAAATATTTAATACATAAAGGAATGGGTTTATTTTCCTTTACTCTTGGCTTTTACCACACACCCACAGGAGAGCACTTAGCGTAATCATAAATAAAGAGTTGCAGGAGCTCATGGAATTGAGCAACACTTGCTAACCTTTAGCTTTCTGGATGAARAATGACCTTCAGCAATGACCCCAGTGAATAGTTCTATCTGGAATAGTTCCCTCACATCAAAAAACCTATTATTTTGCTATTATTAAGTTTTAGTAACACTGCTGGGAGAAACCATCTGTTAAAAGAGAAACAAGGTACTAACCCTTAGGTATGTGGGGATGGTTGTTTTCTGAAATCAGTTTAAGGCAGTTTTCATTCATTTTGTACAATTTCCTTTCACCAGTGTCAGGAAGATCAGAATAAGAAAAGACCAACATCCTTGTGATGTTTATTGCACATCACCAAATAAAAGATATATTTACAGCTGCATTCACCACTTTACTAGGCCTATTAAACAAAAGTGTTGTAAGAAAAAGCTTATAAAGCAACAGTAAAACCCCCATTGTTTGGCTCCCCACAGAAGCTTCAATTGCTTCACAGTATGGAGTCAGGAATCCTTTAGATGAAAATAAACACAGAAGTAGAGAACAGATACACTAAGGATGTGAAGAGGAGTTAAATCTTCTTTCACTGAATCTCTGTCTTCCAAGCACTGGTCCCTTAGTTCACAGAATTATTTTTGGAAAAAATGAAAAAAAAAAAAAGACATCATGCTAGAAGGGTCTAGCATTGGTTGAGAATTTCTTATGTTTGTCTGTAAATATCTTTTTGGGGCTTTTAGGGGATTTAAAAAAARATAGGAAGAGAAGGTAAACTGCAACTGCTGAACAAGCAAATCTCCTAAAACCTGAAATTCTTCATTACTGATGGAATAAAACTGCTAGCAACATAATTTCACAAGGATCATAAACAACTTTTTTTTGTATCTGTTCCTGCCAAATCACAGCATGAAGAGTACTGTAGATTGCATTGCCTGTAATAAAATTCTTATAAAGAATATCTTTTGCTCAGGCCAAAGAGATATGAGAAGCTGTCAGTGATGTTTTTTTTTCTTTTTCCATTTTTGACAACTAGACAGTTTTTGGTTGAGTTTTTTTATTTTGCATTAATGAAATTTTTGGCATTTAATTTTTTTTCTGTATTTTGACATTAAAYAGTCATAAAGATCCTTTGAATTATACTGCAATGGATCCCACAAAGCAGACAAGTCTCATGTTTCTCAAATAATCTTCCTTGACCAGAAAGTTTCCTTCACAATTAGGAATTTCTGATATGAAAATTCAACCAAGAATGGTAATATAATTTTTGAGTGTTACATGTCTATGTCAAACGATTCTTTGCCATTWGACCATTAGAAGGTTTCTTTTGCATTGACTTTGTCATGTGCAGTAAGTTTAGAAAAGCAGTTTTTAATCCATTCCKTGATACTGGAGGTCTAAGTACCAGGAGCCCATCAGGAACAGGCAGGTGAGTTACAGAAAGTATAAGGCACTGTGTTTCTCTGTGGAAATGCAAAGATGGAGCATTGCTGTTTCCTGGTACACAGAATTGATTCTGTTCTTGTGGAGCTTACGAGGGAAAAGGTTGGCACTTCCACAGGGCAAATGAAGTTCCAGTCTGAAACACAACATTGCATTCAGGAACAAATCTYAGATCATTACACGTAACTGGAAGACTCTTGTTGACTTTTAATAAGATTTGAGCAGCTTCTGATTGACAGAAGAGGCAATAAATCACACCAAGTACTCTAGTGAGACAGGGAAGGGAGACATGACAAACTGCCAAYTCTCTACTTTCACCTGAGACTAATAAAGAGTAATTTAAAGATGRGATTCAACTTTTATTTCATCAAAAATTATTTTGCAGCTACATGAGAGATTCAAGTTGTGCAGCTATTGGCTGCACACACAGGCTGGGTGTCATGCCAGGGCCAAGATGCTTGGCAGGCATCCCTTTGACAACTTTGTGGTTGCAGACCTCCTGTACATGCCTGCACAGAAACTGAAAAAGGAACCTTCGACATGCCATTACATTCTGGAGGTCCTCCAAATTGCAGGTAAAATAAGAATGAGTAGTCTAGAAGAGGAACAAAGATTCATCACTAAGATTATACATTCACCACAAGCAGTGCAGCTAAACAGTGTATTTGGATGCTTGATTGCAATGTGCTGCAATTTAGAAATCCTTTGAAGAGGTCTAGCATCAAAATGCCACAAAGAACCCCCGAGACAAACCAGAGAAACCATTCCTTGTGTTTTCAATATTCTGCCTTAAAAAAATGAAAAAAACCTCCACCAAACAAAATTCCCCTTAAAAKACTTTTGCTTGGGTGATTTTTTATAAGTATGAAAATCATCAGAGRGTAAGAAAAAACTGAATACATAATGGCCCATTCCTGCTTTACATTGTTTTGAAAGGGAAAAAAAAATAGTCTTTAGAATGATATAAAATGGTTTGCCAAAGGGATGCAGTGTGAGTGAAAGCATATCAATTTATAGCTTAAGCTAAGAAAAAAATGCTTAGAGAAGAAGCACATTGAAGTCAGCTTTCAATTGAAGTTGTTAACAAGGAGAAATCTCTCTTCCAAAATAAGAATTTGTAGCCTTGAGGGTGATCAGAAGAACCAAGATCAAGGGAAAGATGGAATTTGACAATGTGAGATAAACACAYTGGTTTTAAAACTGGGCTCTGAGAGAATCAGGATGGTTTCCTTTGTTTTAATGAGTACACTAGGCTCAGAAGATTCAATTCCTCAAATTGAGTCTTGATGATTACTATTTAAATTTTTCACCAATTTAAAGAGGGAGTTTATTTTTAAAACTTCTCAAACATTGTTTCTTCAAAATTATTTAAGTCCTTTCTTAACAGAAGTTTGAAATTATGGCTAAAGTATACTACATATTTTTATAATGCAATATTTTCATTCTTTTTCAACATGTTCTTTCATGTTTAWTTCTGAATCCTTAACTGATTTAAATAAATGCCAAACATTAACTAACCAACACAAAATATTTTAAATAGTATACTCAAGAGGGCTTTTTTTTCCCTGTAAAACAAAGATTGTTATCTTTAACCCTACAGGCTACGAATTTCTTCAATAAATGATGATTTTTGTAATTAACACTGTCTGCACACTGTAACTTCATCATATTTGCCTGGCTACATGAATAAAACCAGGGCAGCAGTTTTAATAATATATAATATTTCCATTGCACACTTGTAGTGCATTTATTGATCAGAAGTTTCTCAAAAGGCATGACAGAGATGCTCACCATTCTGCAAATCATGCAAATAGCATTAATCCTGTTYCCTTTTAAGTAAAATATAATGGCTGCTTTCAGTGAAATAATGATGAGTACGATATCTGATGAAGAGTTTAAAATAGCAGATGGTGTTATCACTTTGAAAGCAGGGAGTTAGCTGCAGAGAAGCAGCAACACACAGGATATTCTGGTCTTGCACCTTCAGATAGTTCTTTAAAGCAGGAACAGGGAAGTGATTGATGTTGGGCTGCAAACCGTCTGCTCCTTGCATCCCCAGCAGTGGCACTTATCACTTCAGAGCTCTGCTACAGCAATTCTTACAGCAGCCTTTGTCAACAAAATGCAGTTAGGAAAGGMACTAGCACGAATTCCCTGCCAAAAAATTCCTGTCTCAGTGAGCAAGTCACTCCAGGATTACTTGTAAGCACTCCTGAACTTCCTTTGGGATGTGGGTAGATAATAAACCTAAATCTTGTCCTAAATATTGGTAGACAATCAGTTGGATATCCGGTGGGAGGTGCAAAAGCTCTCCTCTCTGCCTCATAAGTGGCCTCATAAGAGACACTTGTGCATCTTTGCCTAAGATATTTCTAAGCTGAGTTCCATGWGGCCTCACAAGAATTATAAAACATTACTTGTCACGTGTTTTTTCCAAACACTCGTAGTTCTGGTTATCAGCCCTTACACCCAAGCACATTTAGATGTGGAGCCATGACAAAGGCCATTAGTTTCTAAACCCCTGGAATTCTACTGCTTTTTAATTCAATGCAAGAAATACAAAAACTTCAGCCTGTTATATATACACATATATTTTTCAGATACATATATATATGTATATGTATATGTGTGTGTATACATATAAAATATCCTCTATTTTTTGTACATTGATTTCTCTGGACTATATATAAGCAAAGACCCCAAGTCAGTTCCTGATAAAAAGTCAAGGTGATTTATATCTAGCATGAATTAACATTTTTATTGAATTTGAATTCGCTTTGGTAGGAAAGCTGCTCTTTCCTAGTCATTCAAAACCAGTGAAAGCTGTTAAAAATAAAAAACATTTTCATGTATGAAATTGAATCAGTCATGAATCAGTTCTGGGTTATGTGGCTAGTCATTAATTAGCCATGATTTATGTGGCCAGATGATTACTAATTGAAAATACTATATATTAATTAAACACATTTACCTACTTTAGAATTCAGTCTAAATATTCCCCACATTTTTGTTACTCAATGTAGTTGCTGGCCCCTGAGTAAATTTTACTGCCCTCTAGCTAGAGAACAGAGTAAGGTATCATGGATAAGCATGGTGAAACTCTTAATCCTAATTACAATAAATTCTAAATTGCAAMTATCAGGAAAGTTAAAGTATGGGTGCTGAAACTGTGGTTCCTGCAAATGGCAATGAAACATTTTTTCTGCTGTAACAGACCGCAGCAGCCCTCCAAGATCATTAGTCAGCCCTAAAAAAGCAAAAATTCTTCTGCATTAAGTRTTTTATATTACACATTTGACATATTAAAATCTGACTAGTAACATGGAGAGTATCAGTTTTTGTCTGCAACATTTCATCTCTCCCTTCCTTAGCAGCATGTTACTATTTGAAATATTTGTGCTCGGAGAATACATTTTTTTAACCCAGCTGACTTCCTTCTAAGTTCAGTCTGCTCCTTCTGCCTGCTGCAGCCTGACTCTACTGCAGAAAGTTGCAAGCAGTTCCAACAACAGGTAAAAAAGACTTACTTCAATGGGTAAGGCAGGCACAACTGCTTCTTAACCACACCTTTTCTGGGCAAGAGCAGTGTCCAGTGCATAGTTACACAASCTGAGGTCAGGTAATGCCAAAATCCCTCAAGTCACTCAAGAGAATGTAGTGGGTAAACCAGAAAACAGATTCCTCAAGATGTGCAAATTGCTGCATGTAACTGCACCAGACCCCATTGCAGGAACAGAGTTACACAGCCCACTCTAAAGGTTCACTATCTCATTTTCATACTGTATTACCTTTGTTCTTTACCATATTTATGAACTAGGAAAACAAAAAAAAAATCCCAAACCAATTAGAAATACGAAGAAAAACCTTGCATAATGCTTGAATTATACAATTACACCCTTCATGTGCCTTTCAGGCCCACATGSTTMCARTGTAGCTCTGTYAGGCTTATAAAAATATATCCCTCCYGTCCTCTGGAAACCCAATCCATTTACATCTGTAATGTAAATAGTTTCTTTTTAACACACAGTGTGTGCTGATTTCACCTTAATTATATATTTCCCATTGTGAGAACTCAAACTGTGGGATACTGGGAAAGAATTTAACCAGCAGCCCATAAAGTATAGGGCTGAAGCTTGGCTTCCATTAACACCTCATTAGCCAGAGTTTGTACTGAACATAAAATGAGCTAATGATTTTTAAATGAAGTTGTCAACTTATAACTTAATAATACAGAAATCTATTTCTCTGTAATATTAACAAGCTCTAGCACATTTTTATCTCTACAAATCYACATGAAGCTGTTGGAGTACACAGATCTTGGTTGGTCATCTTCAACCACTGACCTTTACTGCAGTCATAACATACTAATACCACAACTGGTACTAATTGCAGTATAAATTTTCTAGTGGACACAAGATGACGATTTGAGGAAAACACCTTCAAGTTTTGCATATWAACCTATCTCAACCTACTAAAAATTAAGTTAGGATCATAAAATGACTGCTAGGTGGTTACAGGATCAATTCTCATCYGATGAGGAAATGGCAAAATTCACATTGGAGTTTACTGTGAATAAAGACCATCATCTACCTTAGCAAAAATCACCATTACAGTTTGCATTGACTTGACAGGTTTAACAGTAGTTCATGAATGCAGGACTTTCATTAACTCCCACTGAAGCAGAGTAAATGGCCATGGAGTCAARCAGGGGTTGCACAATATATCCCTTAATTGGCAGGGGGATTGTGGTATTCCTATCCATCAGGCGACCCCTCTGCAAGGGTTAGGACCTGATCTTGTTGCTGTGGGTTTGGGGACGTGTGCACTGCAGGTGAAGGTCTGGTTTGCTGTGAGAGCAAAAGGTCCCCATTCACTGTCAGACYACAAACTCACTTTCAATGAGCACCACTTTAAAAGCGATTTAAAGAGATAATTTGTGAATTTATAAAAAAATAAAAGGAGACTAATTTGTGCAAGTGACTTGACTTTCTCTTGACTCTAAGGAAACAAGACTTTAAAATTGACCGGTTTTAAAAATCCTTCCATAACAAAAAATTCTGATGTCCAYAACCTCATCACACCCATCACAGAAGCTTTTAACTTTCCAGTCAGCACTAGCCTATCCTGCAAGGGTCAAATCCCAATTAGCCACCAGCATCTGCAGTTCCAAAGGGAGGCAGTCAGCAGGAATGTTGACTTCCATGTTGCAGGGACTTTGCAGTGAAATTTTCATCTGAGGCTGCAGCTACTCCATACTGAACATTTACACATATGGGCTTCATCCTCTGYACCACAGCAGCAACTCAAGGACAAGCTGAGGCACCTTCATACAGAGGTATGACCACCTCTTTTGATCTGCCCCCACCTCCCTGGTACCCACAGCAGCCTTTCTCTGGAGCAAATGCAATTAAGATGAGGGTCCCTCCTGCTGCTCCTGTTTGATTAGTGAGGACAGCAGTGACATTTGCTCTTTGTCCTCATGCTTGGTCGCTACATTCTTTTGGCAGGGAGGGCTGCAGGRGCTGTTCCCAGGGTGGCAGGCAGGTATGGCATTTCCAACCCTTGGCTGGGGATATGTGGCCAGGCACTCCCTGACTGCAACTCTGCTCATAAAATCACATTTCCTAAGTGTGAAATATGTGATAGGGCATTGTACAAGGTGAAATGTAAGATGGTGATGTGTGTGACCACGGTAGGGAATTTATGAGGASAGATCTTCCTTCTTGTGCTGTTGGATCTGAGGGAACTGCCATCAGGTAAGGTTTGGCCTTACCTCTGTGAGAAATGGATGTTTTAAGATCTCTTTGAAGAGTTATGATGTGTTATGGCCAAATTACTGGCTCACTGCTGAAAGGAGAAGTGGTATGCAGTGAAATGTACACTATATTCAACCACTGGAAAGCAATTACTACTACAAGTGAGCAGAGAAGCAGTTAATAGTCACAGCACCATCGTGGGGGGCTTGCCAAAACTGTCAGCTAAGCCAAAGTCCTGAACCAACATAACATTAGGTCTATTTGTCTATTTACTGTGCTTTTCTCATCTCCCCTTCCCTATCAGAACCAAACARGTATCAATAATCATTATAGCCCTAGCAGTTACATCTAGAAATAAATCAATATTCAAATGCACATTTTCAACAGTAAGAGATGTGAAAGGATTATACAATCAGCATTTGGCACTCATTCCTACTGTACTCTGAAACCATAGGTTAAAAGTGGTTTACATGTTAAAAGGGGTCATAGAATGCATTTCATTCAGAGCAATTAATTGTTTACTTACAAGAYAGCTTTCCATGAAAAATACTTCTTTCTCTAAAACATTTCACTGCCCCATAAAAGCAAACCCCATTTCTTATAGCTTCCTAGCARGACTTTCAGACCAATTACCCAATTCAGCTTTTCCCTTCCCTATAATTGGTAATTTAGCTTGCTATATAAAACACAATTAGACCTTGTTTAGAGTAAAAGCTGTATACACATGGAGCTTTAGATGCAGCTAATTCTTAAATCTTAGCCATTCTTAAAATAGGTATTCTAATGTACTTCAYACTGATACAGCTTAGTTATCACTTKCATAATCATTGAAATGTTCTTGAGTAAATTGAAATTTGCTCATTCCCAACTATGTCAGCAAAAAAGCATTTTCTTTTCATCTGTGCCTAAGAGGTAATAGCCAAACATTATTGATTGGCCAATCATCAGTTTATCTTGCACAATTACATTTTTTTCTACAATTGTAATGATCATCTGTCATACCTGTCTAAGTATACAATCTATAAATTTTGTTCTGCTGCAGAGAACTGAAATGATTTGGCTATGCACAGGTATTTTTATGTATATATATCTATAGGATTGAACCCAAATCATAGGGAAGAGTTTAAATCACATGCAATAAATCACAGAACAAAACAGACACACTGAAGGAGCTAAGAGTGGTTCAGCCTTCAGGTAACTGAGACTTAAATAATTTTAAGCAAAAATAAAAGTTTTAAGTATTCTACATAAATATGTCAGAAAAAAATAACATTTTTCCTCTGGGTAAGTCAGCTAAACAGCGAGCAGACTTACATTGGCAGGTACTCATTTTAATTATAGTGTGATGACACTTGCTAGTTTAGAAAATGAATCATATGGTTGCACAGGAATGCAGTCCTTTTGCCTTAACTATATTTGTAGACAGATAGAATTCTAAAAGTGAAACAGACATTTAATTGTTCAGAGGTTACATGATGCACATTTATTCAGCAATAATTTCAGGTTATCTTCTCCATTTCTTTCCCTCTTATTAAGAGACCTGACAGCCTTCTTACAGCACGGAGAGTAAGAGAGAATGACATGCAAATCTAACACACTTTCAGTAGAAGCATATTTCAGTACTCTAAAATCACCACTGCAACTACCTTAAGTCTTCCTTAAGAATTCAGTAAACTTAACCTAGGATGCAGCTTAGTACAAGGAAACAATTCACAAGATTTCTGAACAGGAACATTTTACTCCATCAAAGGACCATCACTTAAACCCGATGCAACACATTCAGTRAAGTCAATGAACTTGCACAGTAAAAAAAGTCTTTAAAAACCTGACACACTGACCTACCTTTATGTGACAGACGTAGCCTTGGTTGCCTCGTATCTGCTGCGTGGCATCCAGCTGGTAACTCTAGTAACAAGCCATACAGTGCCAGGATTAGAAGGTCCTGAGCAGATGTCATCCTGCCCAGGATGAATCTCTTGTCCTCTTCACTGAACTGCTGCTGTTTGTTTGTTGTTCCGGTGGGGTGTTTTTTAAGGCTCCAACTTCCACTTCTACTTTGCCAGTGCAGTTAGATCTCTCTCTCTTTGGTCAGTTTGTGGGGTGTCCCTGTGGGAAATTCAGCGTTCATCAGAGCAGCACACAGCCTCAGCTAGCCATTTGTCAAGCTGTGCAAAYGTCATGTAAAAATATTCCCTCCCTAGGACAATTGTTTATAAAGTGCGAGGACATTCCAAGGCGTTACTCTGCAGTGTTGTGTCTTGAGCTGTCTTTAGTCACTCTGCCAGTGGATTCAGGAAGAAGCTGTATTTTCAGTCCCTCCTGCAAGGCAATTCATTCAGAGAAGGAGGGAGGGAAAAAAAAAAAAAAAAAAAAAAACCGGAAAAAAGGAGAAAGCACCCTCCTCCTTGGTGCTCCCCTCAGGACTCAGCCCCTTGCTCTGACTTGCCAAACAGCTAGTCTTAATTCACCTTTCACCTTTGCTAATTAAAAACAAGAAGTGCCATTCCCTCCTGGAGTTGCAGGATCCACCCAGCGGGAAGCCGGGCTGTCAGGCTGCTGTATTCACCGGGAAAGTTCAGGGAGGGTTTAGGCGATGTACAGTACTGGCTGCTTCTAGGAAGCGTTTTTATCCACGTGCCGTGCTCTGATTCCTCAATTGCTTTGTGGTTTCGCGTTGTAAAGCGCCAGGAGAAGGGTCAGAATTCCTCCTGTCCCTCCCTTTCAAAAAGTCATTTCAGCTTTTGTTCCCAGCTCGGTTTTAGAGGAGGATCAACCCTTGCATTAACCATTTAAGTACATTATCACTTAGTGTCGTTAAACAGCATGCTCCTAAGTGGATCAGGGTAAAAAGATTCTACTTGTATACACTTTCTCACTTTAAAGAGAAAGGATCTGCTTTTTACGTCTTTTCCCCCTTATGTGCTTTTACACAGTAGCTTCTCCCCTTTTCATTTTAAATGTCTCTGAATCTGGAACCTTAGATCACCTATATATGCCAGTAAAATTATTTATCTGACTAGATGCCTKTAGGGTTGGGCAGTATTTTAAAAAAATATAAAAACCTGATCAAAGCATTGTGATGATTAGCAGCATCAGATTTAAAAATGCCAAGCAGCTACCTCTTACACTGCTAACAAGTACCAGAAAACTTCATCTCTTTTTTGCATGTGTGACTTAAAAATATACCCACAGCAAGAACTAGATTTTTATACATCAAAACTACAGATGTCTGGAATACATTAATTAAAGAATAAAGTTCTCTGTAATTAAGATCTCATGCATATMATCATTTAGGATTATGCAAGGTGCATTTTAGRCATTAACAATCACACTTTTTTAATAGGATGAAGCATTAAAGTCGAGTTAAGTCTTTATACTTCTTATTGTTTTTTACAGAAAAAGAATCACAAAGAAAGGAAAATGAAAACTAATATATGCATTTGACAATAATGCACTCAACAAAAAATTGGTAGTCAACCAGAGATAATAATATCTGGAGAGAAAGATTTAATAAGACATGTCTGTATGCCAGCAAACTGAAAAGAACCCAGAACAATAATATAATGAAATGCTAATAAATGTAATAGCAGGATACATGGATGGGAGAAGACAGATCTGTTCAAGAAGAACAAAATATGTGAACTACTAGGACAGAGAAAAAAAAATGCATCTTTGGTGAAAGGACAGAGGTAAATCATCAGAGTKCCCAAGGACTCCTGGAGGCTGCTGTATAATCAGGAGCAGGGAGCAGGTCATGTCTACCTGTTAGTTCTCCAGGAGCAGGTCACGTCCCCATACCTGGGCTTGCTTTGAACCAGCTGGAAGCTGTGCCAGCAGCAGCTGAACCACGGGAGCAGCAGTGAAATCACACAGCTATTTGCTCCAATTCCTGCACACAATTGCAGGTTGCAGTGGATTTTCTGCTGATGTGCCAGATGTCTGGCAGTACAGCTCAGCACGAGTACTCGGGATATTGTCAGTGGAGAAGGCAACGCAGGCTCTGCCTCCAAGCACAGACCTCAGCAGGGATGAGTTTGTGTCCACCTGGTGGGATTGTTATTACTGACACCTTCCTGTGGCACTGAGGCATACAGGCATTCTGCCTTTGGCCATTAAGTTCTGCTGTAAAGCAGCATGATCTGGTGCCTTTTAAGGTTAGTGAAGACCCCCCTTTGGTTGTGTGTTCTTATTCAAATATTTGTATTTTTCCTAAAAAAACAAAAAAACCCAAAACTGCCCCACAGACATACAATGAAGACATTTCTCAAAGACTAATTCTCTGTCATCATAAACCTACAAAACATAAACATTTCTGATTCTGAGGCAGTCCAAATGGAATTTTTTCTCTGAAAGATCTTGTTGTGGAAAATTTAATACTTTTTACTTATGACATGTATTTTCAAAAAGAACACAAAAATTCCAAATGTGAGCTCACACTATGAAAGCTAACACCACATTCAGTGAGTAAATCAAATGGTAGTGCAAAAACTCAAATCTTGCCTCTCTCTAGAACTCCTCTCCAAGCTGCTATATGGTGYTATGTATTAATTTTCCTGGGCATCAGCTGGCATCTGAGATGCTCCACAGACTGAATAGGTACACTTTGGCTATCATGAGATGTACCAAAAGGGTTAGTGTGGTGAATTCAAAACAATTTCCCCACCATTAAAGCTCTGWTTTAATTTCTGTTTCCAGCTGGGGAAAGGGAGCTGGAGGAGGGAAGGCAGGAGGGAGCTGCTGGAAGCTGTGGGCCTTGTTTTGTATGTAGATAAGATGTRGGGTGCAGCAGGTCTATTCAAACAAACACATGCATACAAATAAGGACAATTCCCCCACCAACCTGAGCTYACATGCACTCACTTGCATTTGTAACCCCACATATCCCAGCCATTACACAACTCCYTGGCTCTCTACAAACACAACATAACCCAGGGCTGGAGCTCCAGAGGAGTCAGAAATACCCAAACAAGCTGATTTTCATATTTGTGCCCAAGGACAAAGCTTTGCTKTCTGAAATCTGATTCTCAAGCAGGGTGGGCTGTGTGGGTGCCTCAGGCTCCTTCCCTGCCTGMCGAGGGAAGGGCTGGGGCAAAGGCACAGAGGCAGAAGCTGGAGCTGCTGCTCAATGTTCAGGCTTTGGCTGTCAGCAAGAAATCTGGGAATGGCTGCTGGGCATGGGGAAAGATGCCTGCACTGGAAAGTAACCTAACAATAGAAAAGGAAAATTCACATATCAGTACATGCAGGAGATGGATTTTTTTCCCTTAAGTTCGTGTTCTCACAGAGTGAATCCTCTCTTTATAATTGGCAAATTGCTGTGTGAGGATTGCAAGCCCTTACACCCTTCCACAACAAGTTTTCCAGCAAAGAAAGTGGYGGAAAGGTACACACAATTTCAACCCAAGAGAAATGTGTGGCCTCAGGCAAGGCAGTCAAGCTCTATACCTCAGCATCTTTTCAATTTAATAGGTACACAGCCTTGCCCCAAGGGGTTAGACTGTTTCCTATACAGTTTTAAGCAGTAGGTAGAAGGATGGCAACACAGATGTTCAAATATTAGGATTCAGTCTTAGATCAGTACAGACACAAAGCCCCGGGGCTGTGGAGCCCTCATGCAGTACAGTACAAGGGTCTCTGAAGAGTAAACAAGGAGGGTTTACTCCTTAKTTTCTGTTTAATAAGGCAAATACAACAGATCTCTGTCAAACCTGAGTTTGTTTCAGTAGTATAATTGCCATTTGAGTAAATGCTGACAGATAAGTGAAAAAAATGCCTGAAAACACGCCTGTAAATAAAGAGTATTTGAAAATTCAAATGCAAACCCTRTATTTGATTGCCAGTGTAGAATCCCTATAATTACACTATCTTAAAGAGGAAGACAATAAGATTTTTTAAAAGGGGGGGGGAAGGTTGCTGTGTACGTATGCAGTCTTTATGTACAGTAAAGAAGTCCATTAAAAGAACTACAGATTAATTGTGAGTTGCTATGTGAAGTCTGTGAACCATAGTTTGATTTGCTACAGCTGCTGCAGACCCAGAGCAGTCATAATGAAATTTTTGAGCCTGTAAATCTAAGATCTCTAACACAAAATACTTCTGACATATTGTGTGAACTGGTTTAAGTTTAACTGATAGAGTGAAATGTAAACKCAGGAGCACGACATAAATAAGTAGATCTGCAGCTACTAGTACTAGTAACAAATTCTAAACATTATAACCATAAAACAAAATGAAATGTTTAGAAAATTTAAAGCTGGGGTGGTCCAAGATTTGCCATAACCATAACTAGAAACCAGGTTTAAAATTTACAAAACCGCTTTCTTCTTCTGTTGACAATACACTGAACCAAAGAAGGAATTCTCTCTTTCTTTCTGTCTCTGATTATGACTGCTCACTAAAAAAGGTGAGCAAYCCCAATAGGAGCTGTGTGGTCTTCACCAAAGCTAATGGTACCTATATTTGCATTTGTACAATACCYGCACTAGGTGTAGCACACAAGTGATGATATCTCCATTTATTTCATACAAAAAAGGTTTAAAAGATACTTAAATAGCAACTTATTTTACAGTGCTTCATCTGTAAATGTTTTTTATGTCATTACTTGTCCCCTGGGCATTGCAGTTCATATTGACACATTGATTTTCAAATTCTGCCATACACAAATTCTTACAACAGGTGTAAGATTTGAAGGAAAGATCTGTAATACATCAGGTAAATGCTACCTCTGCCTTATCTCTGCCTTTGAGGTGGGAACTCATGTCTCCATTACAAACTGGCCTCTGACTCCCTTATGTGAGCTGTGCTGAGAGAAATGGTTGCACCAAGCTGTGTGCCAGGTACTGCWGCATCCCAACTCCCAGTCAATTCCCATAAAAATTCCGTGGACACATTTGTTAAGAGAGCTGACAAGACGCAACAAGAAAGCGAAGAAGCTGATCCTACAGGTGAGTAATCACTCAATAATATCTTCTGGAACCTCTCTCAATGGAAAAGGAGCAGAACCACCACTTCAATGACCCCACTGACCAGTGACCCTCAGGAGGATATGCTAACTGATAGCAGAAGAATGCTGCCAGATCTTGCATGTTACAAGGATATAGCAGTAAATAAGAAGTCTTGGTCCTCTGGGGAACTTTCAGACTAGAAGTATTTTCAATCTTTGCTTTTGTCATTGGGAATTGGACCTTAACCCAGTGTGAAAGTAGAAGTGTTTATGTAAAATGTCTCCAGGATGGGGAAGTGTTATTTCTCTTGTTTTGTACACAGTGCATTCTCTCTGATCCAAGATCAAATTTAGACAATATTCATTAAGCAAAAGAGTTTGACTGACCATGAACTTATGCTTCAAACTAGACACAAAATTACATGATAAATTAATGCTCTGGAAGAAGAAAAAGAGTCTCAACTAAATTACATTCCTCAACTCCAGAAGGATGGGGTTTTGACAGGTAAATATAGAAGCATACTGTCCTTAGAAGATTACTGTTTGCAGTAATATCATTTCTATGTACAATTACAGGTGAATGTCAATACTGCTTGGGACATAGATTGGGTATTTTGGCTGACCTATAAAAAACAGGAATAAATATTTCTTTCTTCAAATTCAGRCCTCTTAACAGATTTCTTTATGTGTTGGACTAAAAACCTGCACCCACACTGTGTGGACAAAAAAACAGGCATATCAGTGTGTGTTATTCCTGAAATCAACTCCATGTGCCTGACTTAAGATTAGTACATGGGTCACAGCAATCTGTACGGTTATTTATGGGTGAAAATCAAATTACTGATTTATCTAGAGGAATGTATCCTTTATGACATTTTTGCTACTAAATAGTTACTGAAGTCTCTCAAAAGAGAAAAGTAAATAGCTGTTTGTTGAAGATGAAGATGAAATATAGTCACTGAGCAGAAAATAAAAATGTAATGGCCAAAAGTCTAATATTAAGCAATTGTATCTATCAGACACTTCCTATTAACTAGGAATGAGGGATATATTTTACTAAAAATTAATTATGCCCTTTTTATCCCAAATTATCTATGTGAATACTGTCTAGTTCTTTCTTTACATGGTTTTCTTCTTGGTTCTTCATTATTTAAAAAGGAGACAAAAAACCCAAACAAATAACTAGTTAAAGTTAATATTTTATGGCTTAAAAGTGCCATTTAGTGGCCTCAGTTCTTAACTATTAATTTCACTACAGAAGAATAAGTGATCTGGCCATTGTTGAAGACAGTCGTTGACAATATTCCTCTTTCCATCATCAGATGTGCAAAATTATAACCTACACATTTTCTGTCTGAAGTCATGGCCATCATTTAATGAAATTATCATCTTAAGGTGAAATGAAAAGCATTTGTTAAAAATTAAACCATTTTGACTACAAATCAGTTGCAGGTTTTAGAGCTACAAATGCATTTTGATGCGGAATACTTAAAAATCAATACCAGTTTTATTGCCCACTAAAAGATTCCACATTCCTATTTGAGCAAGGTGATGACATCATCACTTCTGGGCACAATTTCTGGGCTACCTTAGTTTGCATTTTTACTCCTAGTATTGGAAGACATATGCTGTGAGACATCCCAAACACAGAGAGCTGGTATATGCTAKGGATTTGCAGCAGTGGGACATAATCTGCTCTCAGGAATGTATTAGATTTCTTGTGACAGCAACGTGGGTCCAAAACCTGAGAGAAAGATGAAGTAAATCCAAAGAAATTCTTTTGGCATTTAACAGAGAGCGTGCTTGGAAGTGAGCTGTCTGTATTCAACTTCAGCACACAAAGAAGCTTAGCGCATACGCCTCTGTGTCACAGTGGTTAAAGCATTAATTCTCCCCTTGGCTTAAAGATGTTCCCAGGTATATATCCTGCTTTGAATCCCTGTGCAGCTGTCAGGCAGCTACCAGCCAGGTGCTGGGATGCTGAGCACACAAATCCCCAGTGTTCTGCAGCAGTTCCTGGTGAGCAGTGGCTGATCTCACTGCAGCCATGGGGAGCTTTGGGAAGGAGCTCTCGAACCTTTCAGAACTGTRCAAARCCTCTCCAAAAAAAGAACCCCCAGYGTGGTGAGAACTGAAAAATCYATTTCCCTTGAGGCCTTCAGAAATCCCAGCATTAACCAGATGATAGCTTTCAAAGGAGAAAACCACAAAATCCAYTGCTGTGTTTCTAACCACTGTACTGTATGCACACGCCCTCCCTGCACCCACGCTGTGTGTAAGGGAACTTCTGGTTTGACTGACTGACTGCCCTTTGCTGTGTGGTAGCTGAAACAAAAAGATCTGGCTCTACRTTCAGAACTTGGGTGTTCTTTACACCACAATTTTTTTTTTTTTTAATCTGCTTTATTATTATCATGAAGAAAGTCATTTTCATTGGATTTAGCTTTTGACATCTGTCTAGACAGATATTCATTTGAACCACCAACACATTCRCTTAAAGAAAGAGAAAAAAGGAAACAAAAAAACCCCGAAACCAAGGGCTTTATTAAATTTTCTTTATTGAAGAGCCAACAACTTCAGCTTTCAAGAATTCTCTGGACAGGGTATCAAACAGCATTAAGTAAATCTTTTAAATTACAACCTTGAGGAAGTGCAAGAGGAGTTTCAGTCTGTTTTACAAGATAAGAAAATCATTTATCTCAGGGAAATCTGTTGTCTGCCTGTTAAGGTTCATTTATATCATTATTAAGGCTGTACAAGTACTACCCTCATCTGCTGAGATACTGCCATCTTCATATTACATTGTTCCAGTAGCAAAACCTATGGTTTCAGCCATTAGAASAAATACCCAGAAATGTACTATAGTTATGTAGTGGATGTGCAATACCATTGTGAGATGTGAGAAAAACATCAAAAATCGAACCCTGAGGCTCAGTTGGCTGATACAGAAATTTCATCTAAACAAATTTCCCCAATTCAAAAGAACAGTAATGAGATACAAGCATAAACAGGAGGTRAGCAATTGTCTGTATGTGCAAGGCTGTCCTCAGGCAAGGGAGGTTTGCTCCCTTTCCATAGCAGAGCTGAGTTAAAAGTTAGAGGCTGGAGCAGTGAAACAAGCTACCAAGAAAAGCAAGGACAGCTTCAGAGCAGCAGGATGAGTGAGACATGGGGCTGGCTGGCTCGGGATGTGGTCAAARCCATGTAATTTGAGGCATTTTTAACCAGGCTGCCCTGCCCTGCTGGGGAGGTGTACCGGATGATGTATTCGTTGTTTTCCATCCCTGGATGCCATGATCTTATAAATGTTGTGGCTCAGGACCATGCCTCTTTTGAATGTACAAAACCACTTTGTATGTCTTGGGCAAGGCAAGGATTAGAGAGCCAATTAATTAGACCAGTACAAGACTATTTTTACGGGCATGTAGTACATTGGGTGAAGRCACAGTGGAAACCACATTTCTCTGGTTAATGTCTCTGCAGGGATTCTCTGAATCATAATTTGTTTTTATATGTGACCATCTTCCTCCAAGACCAAAGAAGGGCACGACCTAAAAGGCAAAGTCACCATAGACAGTAGTTTAGTCTGCTRTGACTTCCCTACTCTAACCCAAAGCACATGTGTAGTCCTTAAAATAGAAAAGTTAAAGTAGACAAAACCAGAAGGACAGACAAATTATGGCTGCCTGAGGGAATCCCTGATTTACAATACAGCAAGTTGTACAGTCTGGTGTTGCTGTGCTAGTTGATACTCTGCATAGCTACCATAGAAGTTGCTATGATAAAGTTTTAAAAATAACAATAATTAAAATATTATTTGTTGAACCATCTGGAATATAGAAGTACCCTGTAAAATGTGGAACCCTCTCACTTTAGTTCCTATGTATCACTCCTGCAGTCTGTGTAATTCTTATTCCTTCAGTTAAATTTTCCTATGGATTCAGAGCCAAATTGTTGCATCATCAGAAAGGCCAGAAACAGGATGGCCTCATTCTCTGGTTGTGTAAAATGACTTGATTCAATTTCTATTAATAGGGACAGCTAGGAACACCAAATATCCTGAAATTATTACTGTTGATGAGAAGTGTGAATATGCTATTAACATTCATTTAAAAACCACTATTTTATGCCTTAAATCTACCAAACAGGATTTTCGGGGTTGCATCAAGTTAGTTGCAGCCTTATTTGTGAAAAAATGAAAGCACTATAAATAAAATAAATTTCCTCTGTTCCAATAATCCAAGGCAACAGATTTACACTTCTGACTACAAACAGTTCCACTGATTTTAATAGTGGCATTCATGTACTTTAAGTTAATGTTCAGTGATTTGCTGGGTTGGGCTTCAAAATCCTGGATTTTTTTTAGTCACAGAAACAGAAAATGAAACAGAGAAACTTTGTTCCCAGTGTTAGAAAAGAACAAGGTAATTCTTAGTTTTAGACCTGTTTATTTTGTTTTGGGAATTTCACCAAAACAGAAGATAATTTCTCTGAAACTGATTCCAGATAAAGATCCAAATTTTGCATGTGTACCATAAAAAAAATGCTCTAAGGTGAAAAACAGAGGTGTTAATTGGKCAGAACCAGCTCCAGAGATGTGAGGGCATGAAAAGGAAGGCCAGGGGTGGAAGTGGAATTGGGAATTATGTCTCCAGTGCTAAGGGAACTGGGGGATGTTTTCTGGCTACAAGAACTTGTACAAGAACTTCATACAGCTTAGGGATAATATACTATAGAGCAGATTGGTCACATCCACTTAAATAAAGTGTGGACAAAGGTTTCCCTAGAATCMTAAGGTCCTGAGGTGTAATTACCATCCTGTGTTTTACTAGTTTCAAACTGTCTAATAAGGGCTGTATTACAGSTGAGTAGTTTGGCAATTTTATGAAACAAAATTAAGTTTCTGTGATTGCATGTCATCAGRTGAGTTACTTAGTGACTACTCAACACAACCTGTAGGTAATTTCTGTTCTCAAGGTCAAAGCATGCTCAAGTTTGAGAGGATTCACCTGTAGCCTGTATTAAAGTGATGGATACGAATAAAAAAAAAAATAGAGAAGGAAGGGAATTAAGAAGTATAACCTGTGGAATTTGTACCCTGTTTTGACTGCACTAATACTTTACCTGGGGAGAAACAGGATAGTAGACTCAGTGTGCATCTGTCCACATGAACACTTTTTGTTCTGATTGAGACTTTGGAGTGAATTTTCTGATTCACACACCACACCTTGGTTCACCTTGTGCAGGAGTGGGAGAAGATACAGAGTGGATTCCTTTGGGATGAAACTAAGCTGGAAGATAAATTTGAACACTGCACCCAACATGCTCCTGCTGTTGCTGGGCACCAGTCCATGGTATCAAACTACAGCTATTCAAACATTAAGCTCCTGGAATTCATATAGCATAGATGTCAGGGCTTGTTAATGTTATAAAAACTGATCCCAGTGCCTGCTGTTTCCTGACTGCTGGCAAATTCATATTGAAATCATTGAATGATTTCAGATAAAACTATTTTCATGGACAAAGCTATTAAGTGATTAGGCTCATAAAACTTAAAGCAAGAGTGTGTCTCTTACCCATCCTAATCCAATACATCAGCGATGAGATGTCCACAGTTGAGAGATCCAGCTTTGTCAACATTTGATTTAAATTCGTAAATCTGAACTCCTCCTGGTTTTGTTGTTWGTTATTTTTCTTTAATATGCCAGTGCATAAGGTTGATCTGTGATTCAGTATTTTTGCATTCCCACCTCAAAGAGGATTACGTGACACAGATCTGTGTGGACCTTACCTCTGAGGTTTCCTATGGATGCAATCTTTCATTCAGCAAAAACTTTTTTATTATATGTGGAGTTAGATAAAAAGAATTTTGCATTCTATTCAACTTGAAACTTAATTTTAATTTTTAAAGTAACAAAGCCTCATTTTCACTTTTCAAGCACTGAAGTACAATTATTCACATGGCACTATTCACAGGACCTCCCCAGATCTGGCACACAGTTCCCATGTTTAGATCCTTCGATTAAAACACTCAGCAAAATGGAAGCCTGTCTGAGAAAGATTACTATTACTTGTCACTTTTATGGAAATGTGCCATTTTCTTCCAAAAAAAGGGGTGTGCTTGATCAAGGAAGCCTGCCAACTAAAATTATATATTTATAAACACATAAATCTTGATCAGCCATAGCTGGGAGCTTATTTCTCTGTGGGCTGCGCACCAACAAATGACCAATTGACTTCTATGTTTGAATAGCTGTAAAAYGGGAGGAATTATTTGGTACTGGAGGTCATATTTTATTTATTTCAGTTCAAGGGCCAGTAATTTTCCACAGCTAATATCCTGTTTTTAAAATATCTTTAAATTATCTCCCTAAAAATAAAATTGCATACTCACAGATGTCTTTCACTGGCACTTAACTTTTGGAAAGCCTTAATTCTAAGCTTGTGTCATTGAACTGGTTCTTTCCAGAGATATTCTCAGGAATTTGTCTTAGGTTAAAGGTTTCCATTAATATTTTCTCCCAGATTTTAATGTCTCACGATCTTATAATTATTTTCTTATAATTTCTGTAGAAGATCCACAACCTGGACTCCCAAACTCTGAAAAGCAATAATTCACCATC
>CADDXX010001098.1:70186-84422 GCA_902810485.1 Alauda arvensis | reverse complement strand
GACAAAGAAAAGAAAGGGAGTGCCTTGGTGCCAAAAAAAATTTGCAAGCTTTACATCAAAGAGTTGGTGCACAGTGAAATTGAGAAATAWCATCTCAGGTAACTGTGTTTTTAGGATAGGATGTGAAAACATCCTCAAGAGAAGGTTTCAGTGAGAGGATGGACACAGGTGGTTCATGKMTCTGGACCACTTCAACTTTGCCTCCACAGCCACAGCAGTGGAAGAAGTGATCAGTTCTGTTGAGGTCGTGTAGCTGCATTTAATTTCAGAAGCAACAGCACACAGAGAGAGACAGCATACATTTTGGTGCTCAAGTGCACTTCAGTATTGATGAAAGAAAAAACTAAATACCATCAAAYTTGTTCACAAGAACCACATGATTCTGTGCAATCAAATCGATATTTCTCCTTTTTTTCACTGTATCCATGACAAGACGACACGTTCATTTTAGTTTAAATATCACTGAAAATGGGACTCAGCCCAAATGTGTCACCCTAACCACTGGTCAGTAAAACYAGAAATGAGCCTGCTGTAGCTGCTAATGTTCTGGACAGATTTGGCCTGGAACAAATCTCTTCAACTGCTAGTACTCCCAAAGTTGTAAATTCGAATCAGAAATTATATTCTGTAGGTTGTATTAATTTTGGAACTATATTCCCCAATAATTCATAAATTCCTTCTGTGTTACCTGAAAGATAGAAAATGCAAAACATTTGGAAAGAATAAAAAAATAATAATTAGGAACAGTTTTGAAAACTGGTTTYCATTTGGATCTCCTCATTAAGTCAAGCTGCCCTTCATCCCTGTGGGGTTTGCACAGCCACACACATTTAATTGAATCCTTGGTAGCAAGAGCTTATTTGAATTTCCTGATCTTTAGTCTACTGTAAAGGCTCATAGCAACATTTGGAATGCTGACCATTGACCAAATTGCTTGAAAATGCAACTTTTTGGGGGTTGGAATTCCTCACTTCCATCTTATAAATAGCGCATAACATTTGGTGTCAGTTCTTTCTATTAAACAGCAACACATTAAAGGATTAATTCTGCAAATGAAACCAAATAATTAAAATTCAGGAGATCCAGATTCAGTTCCTGTCTCTACTTTTGTGGTGTTTGTTGAGGTCATTTAATTTCTTCGTGTCTGAGATTCCYTGTAATTAAAAATGGAGATGTTACTGTACGTGCTAAAAGTATACAGCAAAGATATTTCTTTGAATATTTATGGAGTCTAAACATATCCAGTCTGGAATACAAACACCTTTTGGACAGTCAATCATCTTATAAAAATGCATACATTTTATATTTCAAAACTCTTTACACATCATAATGTAAGACTAATTCTTCTTATTCATATATTCCCTGCTTATGAAGCCACAAGAGAAGCAGGTTGAATTTTAAACAAACCATGTTCTTTCAGATTCAAAAGCCAAGATAACCTGCTCTCCTACATGCTTGAAACTTYKAAAAATTGCATAAAAYTAAGCCTTTGAAAACTTTTCCTAAMAGACTCAAGCAAAACTWGTAGAAATGAAAAAACTTCCRTTTAARAAACATCATTTGTCATTTAAGGGAGACAGATGTYATTAATTATCAAATAGAGACCATGATCACACTGTAAAAAAGCATAAAAAGTGCAGTAGCGCTGTAAGTGAACCAGAAAATTACAATGTGTTGTTTTTGCTAGAGGTGGTAAATCTAACATCATATTCAGTAAGAAGGAATGTTGCTTTTCCTTTAAAAAAATGGTTTCAGAAGAAACCTCTTACTTACATCTCTCAGCACTCTTTATCTAAAAGACTTTTTCTGTTGCCTTGATTTCAGGTTTCACAAAATGGATGAAGTTTGCACTAGCACAGAGTGACAAATTGTGGCAGAGTCCAACAAGTCAGTGTCMTGTGGTTCTGCTTCACTGGCTTCCTGTGCGAGTCTGAGTAACCTGAAAAGGTAATTTTTCTCTCCTTCCTTCCTCTCCTTTTTCAACTGTTTGAAGCATATCTGAACACATTTTATGGCACGCCTGAGTGTGAACTAATATTATAGACATCAACCTCCAAAGCTGAAATATCAGCAGATAGAGGGGTTTTTTCCTTGTTTTATTTGCACTCAATTGTATCCAGAATGCCTAAGATATCAAATGCATCAATGTAATATTGTGTCATCCCTTCTTTTTCCTGCATCTTCTGTAAGCCAAGGAAGACATGCTTGATCCCAGCCTCCTACTCCTTCAAACTTCCAGTTCCTTACAAATCATATGACAAATTTGACTTTGATCTATTTTTATACTAAATTTTTACCCTTATTACAGTCACGTTACAAGATTTTTAAGCATGTAGATCTATAAAAAGAATAATTGTAATAAACCCCCATAGAATGATAGAATAACTGAGGGAAAAAGACCATTTAATACAGCACAGGACTTGTGTATCTTYCTTTAAATTCATTTCCACAGAAAACCAAGCCACTTCCTGATAAATACAGAGTAAAAAAGTGAAAGCAAAGAAATGCTAGAGTCAAACTAATCCAACTTTTTTATTGATGATATCTCTTTTGATTTGTCACTGAATTCTCTTTCCAAAATTGGAGTCTCTCTCTCTTTGGCTGAGAATTACTGATATTTAGATTAAATATTTATTCAACTTAAGCTAGACATTGATAGAAATTGTAAAGCATTTAAACACCGAGGAGACAAAATATAGACCCTTTAAACAATAATCCATCAAAGTTTACAGACTTGCACATGAAATTTCAATGTGTTTGAAATGCCTGATTCATAATTAAGAAGAAAGGAAAGTGCTTTCACAATCTATTATTTCATCTGCAGATGTGAAACACACTTTTTCCTAAATACATGGATAGACCATTTAAAAATGAAAAATAACTTAAAAATTTAAAAATCTGTACCTGAGTTAACATTATATTTTCTTTGTACAGGAAACTGCCACATGGGAAGGCCTTTTCTATAAAGAGCTCAATAACCAGTTGGGTCCTAAATACTTTAAATTACCAGGTGCTGGGCTACTTTCTGGGGACAGCCTGCCAGACCTAGTGGCTGAGTTGGTGGGAGTTTTGAAAGCTCCTTTGGTGTGGAGGTAGTGGGGTTTCACAGTGGCTGTTGGAAGCAGCGAGAGCTCTGCTTGGCAAAGCTGTGTCCTTCTCACACCGTCTGTGGTGCCCAGCTGCATCTGCTGCAAACGTGATTTTGTGATAACCCTGTGCATGCTCTTATCCTATACCTTGCCAAAGCAGGTACATTCTACCCTGCAATTAGGCACAATTAATAAGAAAAGTCTGAAAAACAGGCTGTGAATAAAAGTTCAAAAATAGGTTTTTTTTCTTGGTTTTGGAACAGAGCTGCTTATAGTAAAAACTGTACAGCTTTCTTTTATTTCTGATCATTTCCATGCATAGAAAGTTGAAAACATGAGTTTCCAAACAGGCAGAAATTTTCCACATGGCTCTCCAAGATTTCTCAACTTTCATGTTGAGGACCCTTGGAAACAGAATACTTAGTTTCATTTCTGATTTTCTGGACCACAACTTTTAGCTTAGCCTTTTGGTGTACATGCATTCTATCTTGACTTTTATATGAAATCATAGTCCAATATTTTATTAAGTTAAAAATATATATTTAGAGTCACATGGAATATGTCACCCTTTTTAATATGCAAATAGCATCATTCTATTTATTTAGTGATAACATTTCCTGTTTCTGCTTCATCAGTGCCACTTAACTTTGATCAGTTCTTTGCTTTTTGTGCTGCATCAAATACTAACAGCAACACTCTGTTGCTTTCCCTCTTTCTGTGTGAACTGGCATTTTAATGTGCACCAGAAAAGCAGGATGGTTTGAAACAGATCTTGCCAATAGAGGTCATTCCCYCTGTAATGTAGATTCCCTCCCCACCTCCTGTCCCAGCCTCCCAAGAACTTTGCAGAGTTGCTAAACAGGGAACARGGAGAAGCAGGAGAAGCAATGTCTATTTGCATCTGGAAAGAGCTGGATATTTATAGGTAGTGGAGTCTTGATTTGTCAAAATATTTCTTCCTCCCTTAGTGAATAAGCACTTCTTRAGTTAGAGGCAACAGCCTAACTGAWRGTCTTGCTTCTRTGCATGAAYRTTATAGGTGGCTGCTCAGAAAACAGGAAAAAATTTTGCATGGGGTGAACATAAGTACCAGTGTAGTGGGTGGAAATGGAAAGTAATTGGACCTATATACTCTATAATGACACTTGTTAGACTTTTCCAACACAAAAAWTCAGCTCTTTAAATTGCTCATGGTGAAGTAGAATGTGTTCAGATTATGGCTGAATCACTCAGATCAGCCAGATCATTTGTTTCAGGTATGGAAGTGAGAAGTGAATTTTTAATGAAAGAGATAGGCAAAGATAAAATCCCATTAGTGCCCCTTGAGGACAGAGTGATGTAATTGTGGTCCATCTACCAACAGAAATAGTCTAATAAAATGATTGAGCAGCACACTGAGTTTCTATAGGCTGAATGTACTCCTAGAGGATTAAAGAGCCCGGCTGCAAAAGGTCTTTGGGGTTCTATTCAATGACTAATATATTTCCTAAAGTACAACTATTATGGTGAATCACAGTTGTCAAGCCCAGAATTTTTTCCTCTGTAGTGGAGGGAACCAGATAATTCAGAGGAAGATTCAAGAAAACTATTAGGAAACATGGAATAACTTTTCACGGAACATTATCCCTTGTGCCTTATTTGATGAGAATTACCAGCCATGATAACAACAGCAACCAACAATACTTGATGTTTACATTCCCATAACAAGGAGGAAAAATCAGTCAAAAATCAGTAATCTTGTCTATGTTACTTATATCCAAAAKATTAAAATTGCTTTTTGCTTTTGGTTTATAGTGCATTCTCTGRTAGCTCAAATGCACTGATACTTTTATATTCTGTCAAGATCAGGAAAGTGATGTTTCAGAAAACAGAAGRAGACAAAAGTTCATTTGAGTGCTGGCAAGAATTATCTTTATATTTCTTTTTATTATATTAATAATTCTATTTGGCTATGAGATCACACTCTTAGGCAATTCTGGTCTGTTGATCACTCWTGGAAAAGACAGGACAGAAATTTTTTAACTTTCAAAAAAAAGGCAATCCAAAAATATATTGCTACTAAATCTGGCCAAGTAAGTATCAAACTATGTCACCTCACCCTGACCTAAATTAGATCCTCAGTTCATAAGTAGTCCATTAATTTCTCTGAGACTATTCCTGGATACAGGTGATACTCAGTCTGCCTAAAGTCATTCATCTGTTTTTAACAGTATCCAAATACAGAGAGCCTGAAATGGTGTTCACAGATCACACACAWTTTATGTTAAAAAACACAGATCCTGAAATTGTCCCATTGGCTGCATGATTCCTGCAGCTCTTCAACCTATACTGCAAATCTTGAATTAAGTGCTACTCATGTGAGGAGATAGAATCACAGTGTTTGCCCTGATACTGCCAAAGTTAAGATGCCAGTTTGTGTATTTCTTTAATATCATCATAGGCAATGAGTGAAAAGAAGACAAAAAAATAAATACACACAAATGTGTATATGCAGTTTATTAATAGAGTTTTCATTGGTGCTGTTATTAAGCCTTTACAAAATGGGAATAAAAATAACAAAAATACCTTAATCTTGCTGAAATATAAAGTGGGAATCCAAAAAAAAAAAATTAATAAAACTAAGATCCCTATTCCTTCTTAACACAATCATGGTACAATCTAGGAGGGGTCATTGGATTCCCCACTTCTAAATCCTCAAAATAAAACTAATCAAATTTTGAAAACTGGTCTGTAGTCTCACTGAATGGTTGGCTTTTTATACACAGAAAAGCTAGATTATTTTTTATATTGAATTGCACTTGAATTAGATGTACTCTGAATTTTTCAGAATGTCAGACTATATGAGTTCATGATACTTAAGGTATTTATGAATGACATTCTCATCAGAGACCTGTAACAGGGTCTGATACATCATAAGTTTGTTCCTTTCTGGGAACATGCCCATACTTATCAAGCCAGAGGCAGAGATTTATGCAGAGTTTGATGTCAGGCCCTGTATTCTCCAGGTATTTTCCAGGATGTTACATCCACGTGATCATGCCCATGAGATATGACTTTTCTTTTTCCTTCACCACCACAAAGGACTCCAGGTAAAGCTSTGTTGTGTCTGACAGTGACCATTATGCAGTGCAACACTCCTGATGTTTGCAATGACAGTTGACTTTTGCTTATCTGACATAATCTTCCATTGCTAAAGCTACTTTTCAGGAGATTTGGTGGACTTGGCAGACATCATGCATTATAACTATCAAATCCCCTAGAAACAGTTGTGGGGGCRCTGAGGACAGGCTGGCACTTCCTTGCATGGGGCTGGAAAAAGCTGTTTGCTTCCAAATGGATAGCATGCCCCCAAAGAGAGCACAGTTATAGTGGTTCTTTTATTAAGACTGACTTATGTAAAATCTGATTTATGTAACAGTCAGCCAACCCTCTGAGTAGCTTAACTTCCAAGGGGACTGTAGAATACAAAGCCATTCTTTGGCTTTAAGGTTGCTACCAGCAACATGTAATAATAGACTGTAAGTCAATGGAAAACAGGGAAAAAATGTTACATACTCAAGGCACATCTCTAGTCCAGACAATTTCTTTTTTTTAATTTTTATTTTATTCATAATATGGATCTTAACTGTTTTTACTGATGTTAATCCTAATGACTTTAAAGCCATGAATCCTATTATAATTGTAAAATCAGAACAAAGATTCATTATCAGGACTTAAAAAACAGAAGACTGTACAAGGATGTGTAACCAAACAGACAGCATTCAAAATGTGCATTGATTTATTTTTAGGACTGTGCTTACTGAATATCAATCACAAAGTTACCAGTGTTGTGGCAGTTGAAAGACAGCAGATTTTTTCCGCTTGTAAGTACATGGGTATTTCAGATTTTTCTTATTTCTTTTCTCAAGCAGCTATGCTACCCTTTTCTTTCTAAAAGCTCCCTCAAAATCTGGGAATAAAAACCTTTGTGACACTTGCTATTTGCTCTAAGCCCCATCAAACCAGGGTACAACCACTCTCTGTGGGAGCCTCCCCAGCCTCCTGCTCAGCATCAGTTAGATCACTTTCGACATGAAAAAAGGTTTCACAAGGAAAACAGCACTCCATGGAGGGCCACACAGCCACCTTCTTCTTTTATTTAGATGCCTTGGATTTGTCCCATTTAAATTCTCTGCTAAAAGCATTAGGTAAAATCTTCACATGACACCGCTAGTGCACAAACTAGAGCCAAAGAAGTTATTAAAGTGTTGACATAGGAGTGTCATAGGCATTCATAGCCAAGGTTACTTGTGCTATAACTTTAAAATATTTTACTCAGTATTTATGAAATTGAAATTTTGTTCTGAGATTACCAGCTTAGCATTAAGACTGATTTGCTGGTTAACTCAAATTGTGTTCTTCACTAACATACAAGCTAGTAAGTAGCCTAAGTTCTTGGTGCATGAAGTTATAAACTGTGTTCTACTATCATATTTCAATGACAAAAAGGAAATTGAAGTAACTAGACAGCCAAGATCCATAAATATTGTATAACACCACCTTTAATTTATTCTTTGTGAAACTATTTACAAAGAAAATTGAATGCTGTATCTGGGAAGGAAGTGCTTTTTGCATTGCATCAGACAAAAACGTGTGAGTTAATTTGGACTCTCTTCTTGGATTTGGACACTGATTCCTGCTTGTCAGTGTTAATCCCCCATTGTTCCTACCTTAAAAGCTATCTGATTGAACTTCTTTTTCAACCATTTTCTAACAATTGGGTTGATTCAACGCATTCATTCATTCCAAGACGAGACAGGGCATGAGGAGAAAAAACAAGTGTGTTTTCTTCTTGTATTTCAGAGAGACCCAGCAAGTAATTTCAGAGATTCAGTGCAAGGTCTCTTGGGCAAAACATATAACATCAACTTTTCTACACCAGGATAAGTGGACTTGCAAAACATTTCCTACCTCCAATGTACAGCCATCATTTCCATTTGACAGCTTCAGATACAATCACGTTTCTTCAGGGAACTGGGAACAGGTGAGGAGGTCAAGAGATGTTATTGTGCTGGGAAAAAAAGGCAGAACTTTTGATAGAGACAGTCTGAGCACACTATATCCATTAATGCAATGGAAAGCATTATATCATATCTTGTTAGTGCATAATATGTGTTTCATTTTATGCAAGATATTCCTTTTGATCTGTGCAAGAGGGAAAGAAAATACACATAAATTCCTGCCAGAACCCTTCTTGTTCTTGGTGAGTTAATAATCCTAATACAGGCTTCTAGAAATTTGATGGCATTAATCTCCATCTATTGCTGATTTCACAGAATACAAGAGAGTGTTATGGGCTGAATAGAAGTGGCTGTTTTTTTACATTATGAGTTCGAGTTGGCCATGCACACAGCTACAGGGTGGGAGCCACAGTGGTGACCATCCAAATAATCCATGTTGAAGTGCTCTTCCCAACTGCCAGAACTGAGACTTTTCTACAGGAAGAGTTACATGGGAATTGAAAAAATCATGACCCTTTTTATTATTAAACTATGGCCAGAYATAGTTTTAAGTTTTTCAAGTATTGACAAACAAGGTCATCGCTAGGAAAATTTGTCTATGTTTATCTGCTGTGGGAATGTGCAAAATGCAGTGTGCTTTTATTGCTCTAAAGGGGGTGGAATGGGGAGGAGAGAAAAGCAAGAGGGAAAGAGAACAGAGCAGAGCAAAGTATTTTCTCTTTTGAAGTTATGGCATCTTTTTTATCTCCTCATGTAAGTGATCGTGACTGTGCTGCAAAAGCTCAATTAGGCATGAACTATGATCCTTTGGGGTGCTGTACTGATGTTAAACTGAGATTAAGTTCTCTCCCACACAAATCTATTTCACTTTAGAATTTAATATGGATGAAGTAGCTTTTATAAACCTTCCAACTGGAGAAACATAAGATTCTGACAACTTTACTAGCAAGTGTCACTTTGCAAATATATAAAGCTRGCAATTGATTTTCTTTCTCGAGTCTTCTAGAACCAAGGTTTRGCTAAGAATTCTGTGGATCAGATCCATAATGGCATAAGAAATGAAGGATATAGGCTCTTTTCTTGATATCAGTAGCAACTAGAATTACCAGCCAAAATGTAGTTCTCAACATGTTCCACAAATATGAAATTCTCTCCCTGTAATTACTGAAATTACAAAAGAACTGAATGAAGGAAAAGGTCACATTTCAAATTTACATCTATTATTTATTGCTTGAACTTACAAGGAGAAAGATAAGCATAAGTCAGGAAAGGATTTAGTAAGGGCAGAGGAGGAATATCATTTCTGGAAATAGAAACAAAAGGTGAATTTTGTCTCACCTCTGTTTTTCCATGGGAAAGTTAGATTTCTTAACTTGAAATCCCAAGGTGTCTGTTGAACACTGATAAGCAACAGGACAGTGTAAAAATCAAATACAATCAGCTCTCAAAATAAGTCACTATTTCTTTTTAAAGTCTAAAATATTTTTATTTGCTTTAGTATTCAGCAGTAATAACTATTCTATAAATAAATAAAATATAAATAAATATAGTTTTGTTGACCAACATTTGCAGAAAGTTATGCTATGAATTTTCAGCACAATATATTACTCTTATTAAAGATAATTTTTGGTGGATTTTAAAATTTTGTAGGACTCATGATAAAAAGGCTCAGATTAGCTTGTAAATTAGACAAAATACACATATTTCAAGATATTTGTGACTTTTTGAATAAAACCAAGTGAAGTAGTTTCTGACATACAAATAAATAATATTCAAACTTTGCCCACATAAAAATTAAAACCTTCCTTACAACTTCCTTATATCTTTATGTTGTCTGAAAAAACCAAAAAAAAAACATATCTATTAAATCAGAACCATATCCAATGAATGAGATTCTGCCAGTTGCTCCTTACCCTGAGCAGGTTTAATGGTACAGGACTAATTTCAAATCTGGGGAAAGAAATGTGCTATTGAGCACATACATTGTGTGCAATTCATATATAAAACACATGTACAAGCGGCATTGTGATTTTCACTTTTCTGTATTACTCTTAAACCTTGATGTTTGAGAMATTTCCCATGAAGTCAGGGCATCCTGTGAAGCTGTAGGTTACACCCAAGACTCTGTTCTCTGAAACATAATTCTGCCTGTTGTAAGGCAAACAAACACCAAAACTGTTCCTTTGGGGCAGCAATTATTAAAAGAAAGGCTGTGTTAATGGCTGCAATTGTACCACCACTTACATTCTTCTTCCTTTGCTATAAAGCTGCTCAGAGAGTCGGTCCAATGTGTTCCTACCATTGGTAAAAAATCTAAGCATTTATCACCCAAAAAAGCTCTGTTTGTTAAAAATTCTGCAAAGTTCAAAGAAATTTCTTTTTCAGTCCAACAGGGCTGGCTACACTGGGCTGAGYGTTTATTACCACCACTTTTCACCACTGCCAATTAGCACCTACCAGTGAGCACAAAGCCAGATGGTCATTGCCACTGAGGGCTTGCTGTCAAGAATTTCCCTTTCCTAAATATGGGTGTGTGAAGGAGAGGGAGGGGGGGAAGTTGCATGCAAGGAAGAGAAGTTGTATAAAACCTGCTTTGTGTTTTTACAGAAAGGAACCCAGCAAGAAATTTTATGATGTTATCCTAGCTACTTCTAAAAAAAGAATTCTATTTAAACAGAATAAGAGTTCCATTCTTCATCTTATTTTTGAAACTCTGCATAGAATGAGCCGAAATGGATTTAGCTCAGGTAYCTTGGAAAACAAGATTGACAACATTGTTTGAGACTGCTTTAGTAGGAAAAGCAGTTCATAGAAAAGCTATTTTTTTCAATTTAAAAATTAAACAATTAACCCTTCATAAAACATCACAAATCACTGCACTGCAAGGAAAACTCTGATCCACTCAYCAGGGAATTTTTCTGCAGTAATTAGTTACTATGAATAATAGTTAAGTATGAGAATACAAAATATGTTATATTAAAGAGAAGCACAATATTTTATTATTACAGCAATTCTGAGAGATATTATGCTTTGAATAAGATGCAAATGTACTAAAGCAGATTCATGTGGCACAGAGCCATAATTTTTTTGGATCTTGATGAAATTTCACTTGACTAATTGGCCCTATATTTCTYACACTGATGTGAGGATTCCTTATTATACTCCTACTTTCTGTGTCATCTTGGTGTACATTCACAGAGGATGTTGGATTTTTTTCTTCAGCCATAGCTGAATTTCATTTATGGATACAGAGACCTAACATATTGGCTATAAAATCTGAGTGCTCTTGGGTCTTAGGATAAGACTTGTTATACGCAAGACTGTCAGCTAAATGAAACACCTCTCACTGTGCTCTCCAGCTCAGCATTTTTTCTTCCAAATATCATGTCTTACTACTTTTGCCTTATCTGCCATCACAGATAGTTGATGGGAAAGCAGTTGTATAAATTAGAAATTAAACCCTTGCCTGGTGRTGGAGGTTAATGGGGCACAAAATACAGATCATATTGATGGAGGGAATTAATAAGTAACATGTGGACTATTTTAATGTATCCCTTTTTATTACAGTTTAGAAATCCTTCATTATAAAGGAGTCGGTGTTGCAATGTTGCTGAGCTCATCAAAATGTAYGAAAAGGAATGCTGGTTTCTGTCTGTGTTTGATAAGTCATCTATGAGAAACATAAATTATTAATTGTTTAGAGGGTATAGGCTTGTATTGTTTACATTTGAGGGTGGTTTTTTTCCTTAGTGTCACTAAATAAGTATTTAAAGTTAAAATGGTAGACCATTATTTTGATATTTAATGTGTAATCTCTTTATAAAATAAGTCACAGTTGCAAAGTCTAAAGGGGTGCCTCATGAGCACATATCTGATTTGTTAAARTGACCCTCATTGAGACTTCCTCTGAACACTGAAATTCCTGCTGAGATTAGAGCATGAACTCCAAAAATGAAAATGTGGTTCAGTATGTATTTAAGTAATGTAATGGTGGGGTGTGTGCTGATACTAGACTGTGGTAATGTCRTTATGTAGTTAGTAGCTATTTTGATCCAGGTATTTGTCACTGTAACCTTTAATTATGCTTATGTATTTACATCAGGTTACATGTACACATTCAAATCACAAAATAGCTTTCCTCTTAGTGAAGAATTTCAGTATCTAGTGAGGGGAGAGATTATGATTATTAGGAGAGAGTCTTCCATCAGCAGAGCAGCTTAAGCTGTGTGATATAGTTGCTCACTGACACATAAGTACTTCTGGAAGCACATGRCATGCTCTGATATTTAACATTTTATTCCCATTTGTAGGTTAAGGGCAGAAATTCCTTTGTTTATTTTATGCCTTCTCTTGTCCTTATTTTATGCCTTTTCTACCCTTTTCATTATTTTAAAGACATCTTAGGGAGCTTCTGGTCCTTCAGTGAAATGTTCCAGTCTTGGAAATTTGACCTTTATGTGAACATTGCAGAAAAGGAGCAGATTCATAGCCTTKAAGTCCAGAAGGGACCATTCGATCATCAAACCTGACCTGTATAACACAAGCAAAAGAATTTTCCCTCTATTGAGTCCAATAATTTGTCTGTAAACTATCCAGTAACAGGATGTTATATTTTAAGAGTAGTTTAAAACTGTACAGGTCTCRTTTTAATTTTTCAACTGTGGTTTCAGTATATGGTTCAAATAATACTTATAGAATATGTCTATGAATATTTCTAGGATTTTATATAGATCTTTGGCTAAGCCTTAATTTAGTTTATTAATCCACTGTGAAAACATATGTTGCTTTACATTTGAGCGGTTTCAAATCTGAGTCTTWAAATTCTCCAAATCAGCCTGTGCTGCCATTAGACCAAATTATTCCATCTCTCTCAGAGGCATCCACTTGCACCCACAACATAAATTACCAAGCTTAAATTCAAGACTAACTTGTTAGTTGTGAACACTGCACAGCTTCTCCCAGATTCAGCTTTCACAATCCTATRCAACACAGAAAAATGCAAGAGCACTATTAAATTGCCAGTTCACATCTATTTACACCACATATAATAGCATTTATCTGAGCTTTATTTAGCTCTGGCTCCTCAGCTACCCACAAGTTGATGGGAAAAGTTACATTRTGCAAGAACAGAGATGCATGCTGTGGAAACAGGCTCAGATAAAAGACCAGCAATGAGAATCTTGCTCAAGCTATACAGTAGTTTTGTTTTAATAAGTATGAATACACACCAAATGCTCTGTTGAGTTACTGTGCAAAATGGATCTTCTAAGAATATGAGTAAATGGCTATCACAGAAATTTTGGGGTAAATCAAACCCAATTCAATCGTCTTAACCAGTGGAAAAAATTGTGAAGGAAGAGTGCAATTCCTCATCACAGCTACTGTTGGGTGGAAGAAGACCTGTTRATTTTCACTGAAATGAGTAACACTCAGAACTTTGTCTCCTCACAAAGTAATTTTCAGATCTTGGTTATAAACAGAAAGAGTTGAAAAGTAGAAAGAATGGGGAGAAGAATCCACATGGACAGCAAGCAATTCATATTTGAGTGACTTTTATATTTCCTTGAACTTCATTAATTTTCCTGGTGCCAAATGTTTACCATGTATCCAAAGTAAGAGACAGTCCACAGTGCTTCAAGTTCATTTCTGMACCATAAATATCTAGAGATACAGTTAGAGAAAAATATTATAAAGGCTACTGAAATAGAAGAGTGACCCTTAGACATTATTTATATTTTAAAATACTAGAACAGATAAGCAAGATATTGAAAATTAGAGAGAAAAGATTCAAGGAGTCTTTGAAAAAAATTTATTTTAGGAAAGTGTGTTTACAGAGACAGCCCAAAGTATTTCTTCTAAAAATATATGCAGAAACAAAACAGAAGTCTGAATAATAGCTATGCTATTAATATTTAGTGAATAGTAAACATGAAATGTTTATGAAAAGTGAACAGGAAATGAATGCAGAAAATACTTTCTAGGATATAAATATTTGTGATTTGTAACTGCTGCCTCTTATAGAGACACTGCTCCTACAAGAGTTGTAAACTCAACAGAGCTGRGAGAATCTGGGAGACAAAGCCTGGGAGCCATGGCCTTATGGAGGGGCAAGGTGCAGCAGAACACATGGTCACTGGTGCTTTGCCT
>CADDXX010001098.1:50804-69871 GCA_902810485.1 Alauda arvensis | reverse complement strand
AAATTAAATCTCACCTGACTCAACTTCATGCCATTCATGTGAGGTGTCTCACTGGTCACCAGAGAGAAGAGATCAGCGCCTGCCACATCCCCTCATGAGGGAGCTGCAGACTGCAAGGAGGTATGAATTTGGTCTCTGAATTTTAATATGTGCTTTTTTCTGTACCCAAGGAGAAAAAGGAAAATTCCTTGCCTCAGCAGAGCCATGTTAGAATGGCCATTTAAAAAAAGTGTTTTCAAGTAACTCGAGGTAGAGAATCTGAAACCTGGGTTCTCATTGCCATCCATCCTAAGTTCATGTGCAAGGAGTCAGGCTTTGGTAGACAGAATGCAGGAGTAGCATTATTTTTTGTGCTTTCATATGTACTGGGAACATTAAAGAGRAAAGAGACAATTAGGAAATGTGGTAAAGTTACACAGAATTTTAGAAGTTTTAAGGCTGAGAGACACAAGGTCAAAMGAGAAGGCACAATGGCAATCAGCACAGTACAAAGGGGTGATTAACATGGAGAACGGATCAACTGAGCTGGCACCAGAAACTACAGCTCTGAACATTCAACAAAGTGTTAGACAAGCACTTTGAAGCACTGAAAACATTGGTGAAGTGTTACTGGGAATGACTGCAGTGGCCTCCTTCTGTCCTGAACATTACTGTACAGACTTGCAGTTCACTGCTGAAATAAAAGCCAAGAAAGGTTTGTAATGCTGTATTGTTTACAACAGACTAGAAAGATGCTGTGGTATTCATYTAAAGCTTTCTTTACAACTGCTCCAGCAAACTGAGTTTGTACCACACATAAAYAGAAATGTTGCAGTTCAGTCATAGAAATATAGAATCTTGGTGTGGTTTGGGTTGAAAGGGGTGTAAAAGATGATTGAGGGGCACACCCTCACACCCCTCCTCCAGAGACAGGTACACCTTCCACTAGACCTTTCCCTGACCTGACCTTGAATACTTTCAGGAATAGGGCATCCAAAGCTTCTCTGGGCAACCTGTGCTAGTGCCTCATCACCCCCACAGGGAGGGTTTTTTYCCTTCTGTTCAAGCTAAATCTRCTCTCTTTCAGTTTAAAACCATGACCCCTAGTCCCATCAGTCCCATCACTGTATTACACTCTGTAATTCTTTTAAACATCTTTTAAGTATTGGAAGGCTGTTCTAAGGTRTCCCTGCAGCCTTCACTTMTGCAGGCTGAACATCCTCAACWTTCTCAGCTTTTCTTCATAGGAGAGGTGCTCCAGCCTCCTCCAGACATTTTTATGTTGAAGAATTTTATGATTACCCAAGACCTGGCTAAAATCAATGCATGCACTTACARGACATGCAAAAGGTATTTTCTTTATCTATCAGAAAATAAACTTCCTTAACAAGATGTAGTGTGCCAAGGACCCTTGGTTTATAATAAAAACCCTCTAGTAAAAATTTTTGAGCTGTAGAGGAACTCTCCCATTTCAAAGCAAATTGCAGCTGAAAGCACATCTTCAAAAAAGATTTCTTCATCTAAAAAAATGAGTTATATTTGGAACAGATCCTAAGAAAATTCCACTGATTCTCTGCAGAAACCATGACTGTTCCACACTTTGCAGMYTTTCCTGCAAAATCAGGTGGTTTAKGAATACTAAGTGTTATCACAGAATAGYAGACAAAACACTCATCAAATTGAACAAATAAGCCAAAAACAACTTGGGGATAAAAGAGATCCAAGACATGAGACAATTAAGACCTTTTCTTTAAATCACCTCTGTTCAGGTAAAATGAGCACTCTSTTGATTTTACAGACTTTGCTTTCATCATCTTCAGAGCAATAGAGAAATCCATCTTTTCACATGTGCTTTACCATAAGTACATTCAAAGGTTTTATTGCAAATACAGTTGGTTGTATGTAACCCAAATTAGGCTCCATGAAATTACGTTTCATTTTTATTAAGTCCACTGGATGTAGTTTTAAGGGAAGAATTCACACTTCTTTTTTCTTTTATCTTTTTTGGCTTTCCAAATCATTATTCAGCTCACAGTGATCAAAGACTGAAAACTGGTCTCTTCCTCAAATGAAGCATGAGTCATTGGGCAAAGCAAATGTGAGCAAAGGCATCTTAGCCTCTCTGTTTTCATTCAGAAAAAAAGTATTGTTTTGCTGACACTAAAATGGGAACTACAATCAAGACATACATAATTCCTTTACAGTGCAATAGGCACCAGATTTGTTCCTAAAAACAAATAACAAATCCTGTAGGATTTATCACTGCACAGGTAGTTTGGACAACTGTATGATTTGAACTGTATATGTTGTCCATGAATATTTGGTTTGCTAAACCATGTGCACTTTCCTGCCAGCACAGTGTGAAACACAGAAGCTCATTCCTTTCTAATTCACACAAATGCCACTGCAATGACATGCCAACATATGCAACAAACTTGATGCTGTTTAAATTCAACCAACTACTGCAGCAAAACCCCCAGAAACAGGAAAAGTTATTGTAAAAGAACAGTTGCCACAATTTACACTGAAATTATTCTTTGTACAGCTCATCCCAGATCCAGCTGCTTGYACTCCAGATCTACCAAGTCATGGCMCAAATTGCTAACACAGCTCCATGCTGGGTTGCCCTCTGGTTTGGAAGGTTTCTGAAGGATGGGAAACTTCTGCTTATGGTACAACTGTTCCTACTCAAACCTTACCAGAAACAAAATTAATAGTACTTTCCAATTTTTTTTTTTCATTATGCTGCATAGAATTATCTTAAGAATGTTAATACTTTATCAACATTTAATTAGACTCTTTGTAGTCTTATAAAAGCTAATCACAATGAATATAAGGCAACTCTAGGACAATTAAAAAATCAAAGGCTACTTCTCTAAAAACAGGTCAGAAGTGCAAAGCTTTGGTGGCTAATGAATTTCCAGTTAAAGAAAAAAACAATTGAAATTTATTTGAATGGAACAAAAAACATAAAACAAACTTTGAACATAAACCAAAAATTCCTATCCAGAATCAAGATGTTCAGCTTCATGTGTGAATGAGATTTATATTTAAGGCCATTTAGAATTTTGCAGTATGATTAGGATATATCTACTAAAATACTTTCATTTTTAGACAGTAATTTGTCCCACACTTGGGACAAGCTAGTTTTAGCTTGAGAAGTGTTATCTACTTTCTCAGACACTGCCATTTTCAGGTACCAACTGTTATGTAATATATTTGATGTTAAAGACACTGTTCCAGAAATATCCAGCTGACACACAAAAAATTAATAGGGGTCATTTGAAAAAGGACCACTTCCCAGTAAGAGTTCTTATAAATCCCTTGTGAAATGAGATTTATATTGTCTTTCCTGATACTAATAAGACGTAATGAGTCGGATTTCTGAAAGAGCTATTGTAGTATATCTGCCAAGTGGAAAACTGTTCATCCAAACCACTAATTAGACTGTTATCATAACTTACACAAATTGTGAATCTAAACTGAAGGAATCCACTGGGGCTAGTAGAGTGCTCCTGGTCTCCTGTTCACATAAATTTAAACCTAATGAATGTGCTAACAGAACTCATTTGCTGAAATACCAGTCTACTCCACATGTGCAATTGTAACTTCAGAAAGTACTTCCAAAAGCAAAAGTGAAATAGTGGGAGACAAATTCTATTCATAGCAACTGGGATCAATTAACTGACTTTGTTCTTTGCCAAATCAGTATGATATGCCTTTAGCCATGAAATGCATTTTTCAGTAATGTTTTGCAAATAAAAATTAATTAAAATGAGACTTCCTTAAGTTTCTGTTTATTGAGGCAATAGATGTACTTAAGATTGTATATCTCTCTCTTCATGTGTATTTACATATATATATGGGTGTATATTTCCAGGCATAGAAACATGCAATTGCACTTCTTTAATATGGATATGTATGCACAGACWCATAAATACAGAAAGAAAAAGAGAAAAGTCAAAGTGCACAGAACTTCAGGTGACTTTTCTTTGAAACGTAATGATGGGAAACCAACTTAACTCTTGCTAGAAACAGAATTATCTCGACCTTTCCTTTATAATTAGCTCCCTGAAGAAGACCAGATGATTTTAAAATCCATAAAAGTTACAGTTTCATAAGAAAGAAGACTAGGATTCCTTTTTATCCAGAGGAATATTTGAAAACTCTCTTTATCTAAGGAGTATAGGAAAGGTGAAAAATAATTTTGCACTTTTTCCCCATGTCCCCTTGCAAGTAGAACTTTGCTTTCATATGAAGTTGCAATTAACTCGATTTTTGAAATGCAGTAAACTTTTCATGCCRCTGAATCCCTAAGGAGTTTCTCATTTGTTTAATGTAAACCTTGGCTGATCAGTCCATGTGTTTCACAGCACCTTCATCATCTCTGAGCTGCATTCCCTCAGCCCCACATTTAAAAGCTTTTGCCTGCCACCCCCTGAAGTCTCTGATACTTTCTGTCTTTTCTGCCACGTTTATCCATCTCACCTAATCTTGAAAGAGAAAAAAACATGACCAAGAAAAAATACGAAACACATCTCACCCATTGTAAATACTAAAATGCATGAAAGACTGAGGTTTGGAGGATAAAGTTTGGGAAAGAGAGGAAAAGGCCTTAAGTCTGGAAAGTTCAGAAGCACAACCAATCAAGTTCTGAAATAAATCATTGTATCCACCCAAAAGAAGATACTGTCTCTTGCACATTAGCAAATGTAAATCTCCTTCCAGACAGTTTTTGGTTTTTTTTTCAAAGCCAGTTAAATGGAGTTATTTCCAGGCACCAAGTTTAGCTTAAATTAGATAATGTGGTGAATAGACTTCACAATAAACCTTCTGTAGTCAGTGATCTCTTTGTGACTATTTATTCCTCATGAGGAACTGTTACTGCTGATACATATAATTCCTTATTTCAGCAGAATATGGACCACAGATCTGTTCAGGGGTCATAGACCTTATGGATTTTACCAATTCTCTCTTTTTATAAGGATGCAATAATTATACCCTTACTTTCATAAAAATCAGGGGGTTTTAACATATTTTAAAACTCACCTTTCTTTCTGAAATATGAAAGCTATGTATATACTGCTCAGAAAAGTGTTGAATGCCCCATACATGGAAGTGTTCAAGGCCAGGATGGATGGGGCMTTGAACAACCAGGTCTAGCAGAAGGTGTCCCTGCCAGTGGCAGGGGTGTTGGAACAAGGTGATATTTAAGGCCCCTTCCAACCCAAACCATTCTATGYTTCAATGAWAATACYATCAAATTGCTACAGAACTTAGCAGTTGATGACCTCTTTCTCCTAAACCCAAATAATTGGCAATCTGTTGGGCAAAAAACTGTAGCTGACTATGCTGGTGTTCTGAACAAGCACTGATATTCCCACTTTCTCTTCCCAATGTCAAACTCTATTCTGAAATTTTATGATAGGGGGAATAAAAAAAAGCACAAAAACAATCACAGTTCAAAAACCCCTTTATTCCCAACAAATCATGAAAGAAACAGAAAGTGTATGAGAGAAATTATTTAAAAATCACAGTGACTGTATTAAAACTCAGAAGCTGCTGTGAATGCATTGCTAGAATTTTTCTTTTGCCTCAAGGTTCATTATTAAATACAATCATGACCTCATCAACTAAGGGATTGCTGTTTGGAATAAAAACATGTTAATAAAGAACAGGGATGGAAAACTAACCTCCAAAAGTTTCACATTTATTTTCACTGAACAAATATTCTAAATGTTACTTGCCTATCAGAATACGCAAGATTTTGGATCTATGAATGATGATGGGAAATCTAGCCCTTTCAATACATTCAATTTCTTTTTCACCTTGCCAGGCCACCTATACTTTTGGGCCAGGTTTTCCTGAACTGCTCTTGTCCTCATGATTGGCAATGACAAACCATAAAAGTATTTTGCYTTTAGCTTACACATGGGAGTGAGGCTCCAAAAGTGTAGGTTCAGAGTTTGACACAGAAAGTCAATCTAGGTCTCGAGCCCCAGCCACGTGGAAAGTCACAGTGCCATAATGAGTTACCCAATTTAGCTGAACYGCAGCGACGTTTATCTTCCATCTCTTAGCCTGTGACAAGTGCGAAGTGATTTACATTTCTGAGGTCCTCAACGAAATATGTGATGAAAGAGGATGAGGATTATTTGAATTACTTCACATTTGCCGCAAACCAAGGGAACGCAAAGGGACAGTTAAAGCGAGTTGGTTGCTCTTTAGCTTGTTATCTCTGTGGGAACTTGTCTGTGTGCCTAAGCCCATAACTCTATTCTTGACAAGAGATAGCACTGCTTCTTTCTCTTTCTTTTTTAYTTTAGATGATTGTAAATTCATCAGGCTTAAGGGGTAAWAAGTAACTTTTTGTTGAAATTTCTTCCAYATTAATAAAGGAAGTTCAATAAATACTACCACTTTTCTTGGCTCATTTACACAGATAAAAAATACAGCACTGTTGGCAGCTAAAGATATTTCCAATTGCAAATATTATCATGTGATAAATCACACACTAAACATGGGATGTAACATCTACMGCACTTAAATCTTACAGCTTGACCATTCAATATTGTCAATTTTTGAAAAAATCTCTAACTTAAGCATTAGAAATTTAAAGACAGAAATGGARAATTTCATCCCTAAAATTATCTAGCAACCCAAAGGTAGAATAGGAACTATTTTCAGCCAATTTCTCTGCATAGCAGATAATGCTACTCTGTTATAGTTTAGGCATGTGGAAATAGAGCTATAGCAATTTTTCTGACAGGAACCTATTTGTTCTCTGACTAGTTTTTTAAAACACCACAGTGTTACATTTTACAATATCAAAGTTTCACAACTTTCTTATTCACTTCTGAAGTGTATCAAGAGCACATTGGAAACATAAGTGTATTTTCCTTATAGTGTGGTAATACAATATTTAGAACAATTTTTTTGAGATTGAAGTTTGCCAAAGGAAAATGCCATCAGGAAAAATGCCAACTCAAGAGCAGAGCCTTTYTGAAGTGGCCTCTTATGCCAGTCCAAAATGGCAGAAGCAGTAAAATCATACAGGAAGTTTGCCCCATACTATGTGTTATTCTTGGTGGAAAAACCCCTTCCTGGCCTTGGCATCAAAAAYCCCACAGCAGTAAATCTCAACTCAYGTGTGGCCAGAGAGTCCTGGCTGCAAGATTAGCATGTTTTGGGAAGTGAGGTGAAAGGAAACCTGGATGTTGGAAACCTGTCAGAGCAATTTCAGAACCAAAGAAAGCAGAGAAGGGCTGGATGACCTGAGAACAAATTTGTTTCACACTTACTTCAGGAAGTGTACTTGCAAAGTAAAAGTGCAGTTCACCTACTTTTGTTTTCACATCTTGTTAACAAGAGCACCCAGTAATTTCCATCATGAAGCCTTGCATTTAGTTATTTTCAGTTCTCACAGAGCTAGTATTTTAGAGTGAACTTCTAGCAGGTCTGCCATAGGTTACATCTTTCCTCTTTTACATCCTTTTTAGGACACATGTGCAAGATAAATTGTCTTATTCTGGTAGAAGATSYGTGATAAAAKGTTKCAGTCACGCAAAAAAWTTCAAATTATTAAAACAAAAAGAAAACATGTAACAGGCAAGTCTGAAAATAACACTATCTGTTTAAATTCTTATCTTCTATATCTCTGAGAAAGTCTTGCCTTAAGCATTGGAAATGGTATGAAAGAAACTGGAATATGACCTTTGTGTTTGGTGCAGAAACAGCTGAGGCAACAAAGCCACCAAACCTTTRTACAGGGGAAATCTGACTGGAACAGAAAGAGACAAGGGGCTCTGCAGTCAGAATTAAAAGTGGGAGAAGATAAAGTGGAATTAGCAAGATCTGAAAGGTGCCACTTGAATCTTGAARGAGATAAGAACCTTGGAGAGGAAATGAGGAGAATGGTTTGAACTCTGTATTCGGCTTCACAGTTTTTTGCAGTGAAACCCRGTGGCAAAATGTGTGAGTATTCATTTATCTCACCCACATAAAGAATAGCAGCCTGTTATAACAGATAGTTACTGTTTACCTGTGCTGGCCAGCATGTCTGAACAACAAATGTTCAGTTCACTCTTGTCAGGGGCTAAGTGATAATGTAACAGAGTTTTTATTTTAGTCAGTCTCATTTTCAAAATGTCCATACTAGGCACCTAAAACTTTCTTTAAATAATGTACTCTAAAAATTAGGAAATAGGAGGCTTTTTTTTCATTTGAAATATGATGTAGTCTTTAAATATATGGCTAATTTTGCTTCTGTCAGAGGGTACATCACCACAAGATGGTTATTTATCTTTAWGCAAGTAAACTTAACCTTCCTAATTCCTTAATTGTCAGAGGCTTTCTTAACAATCTTGTTTTAACATAGACACACATTCAATAAGCATATGGTGCAGAAACAACCATTCTCTTAAATCTCCTATGAATTTGTTTCCATTTACTGCTTCTCATTGGTTGATACCCTTTGGTGGAAGGAGTCCCATGTTAGAGTTTTGCAGATACAGGGCTCAAACATAGTGCTGATGAAAAGAAATATAAATTCTTCCATAAATATGAGATTAATCACTTTAAATATTTTTATATTTAGCAATATAAATATATGCTTAGGCCCAGGTTCACCATGAGTACACAGCATATGAAGAGTTAGTAGCTCTAGTTTGTGACAGACATTGATTCAGAAAATATTTAACATTTGACTATGTTTAGATTTCATTTGGAGTCTGCTATGTAGATGTAATCAAAATAAYAAAAGCCTTTAAATCTGAAGCTTGAAATCATGTACTTTTGATCAGTTGTTCTTGAGGTAAATTTCTCATTCAACCAAAATTCTTCTCTGTAACAGTAATTCTCATAACTGTGCTTTCCCAAGTTCTTTCTTTGCTGTCTCCTCTTGAGGAAATGTTGGCTACAAAAGATTGTCAGAGTAAATGCTAATACTTTAATTTAAGTATGTATTTTTATGCATAATTTCCCTGATGTTTGTCAGTGAGRATGGGAGAAAACACACAGAAACATTAAAAACCTWTTCTCTCMAAATCTCTGTTTTCTCCACAGACAAAACATTKTAACTATTCTCAATATTGGGTGGGTCCCAATCATTTTTTTCTTTTAAACCCTGTGTGATTTTGGTTCTTCATTCAATTTTTACAACTTTTGCTGGAACTATTTGACTAACAGTATCTATATTTCTGCTCACCTCCCTGCAACTCTCTAAAGAAGTCTGGGCAAGCCTGTTTCTTTCAAGAATTTGGCCAACAAAGGTAATTAAGAAGGCTGTTCTTGCCAGGTTTCCAGGGGGAATATTAAAGAACATAAGAAAGAATGGAAAAGTAAATATTTTTTCTAGCTAAAAAAAAATTCCACTGAAGGCACCTGCACAATAATTCATCTTTTTCCAAATTTCAGATCACTGGATTMAAGCTTTTGAGAATGTTCAGTGTCAATTGGAGAAATATACACTAATCTCAGTCTTCTCAGAGGCAATAAGAATATTAAATTCAGAAGCTTAATCTTGGTTCATTTCAAATCTGTCCATCTACTGCTGTATATTTGAAAATCATGTAGACTCAGATTTTATCTGTTTAATCAGTCTTTTCTCCAAGGTTATTTCTTGCTTAGATATTAGCTTATTCTTTGATTCTTTGTATAGGTATAGCTTAAGTTCAGCATTTAATTCATTTGTTTTCTACATTTACCTACTCTTCTTACTTTTCTGTAGCCTCCCAAGCCCTTTCCATTCGTAGGAATTTGTTGTCTCTCTTTGTTTTACACGTTTTTGCTTCAGAAATTCCTTCACTTCTATCATAAAAAAATCACTGTTTCTCTTTTGCCCTGAGGACGTTCCTATTCTCYTTATATTCTTAATTATCTCCTATCTTACTCTGAAATTATTACTGATATTCTTTAACTCATATTTTAGACCAATACTTWATARTTGGTATAATTTTTTAGCTTCTCYTCTGCCKCTGTGGMTGGTTTTTATTAAGGCACACTACATTGCATCAATGTAGAATCCCCTTGAGTAGGGAAATTCTCATTTTAGCAGGCCTWACAAGATTTTGTCACTTTGGCTTCTTTATTGGACGAAAAAAGGGYCACAATTACAAATGAGACAAAGGAGAACCACTGTGTCTTCTTCTTATTTGTACTAAGGACAAAAGGAATTTGAGTGATGAAGTTCCTACATACTCCCCAGACAGCATCTGGCTTCCATAATATTTTCTGTTTCTCAAGCTTATGAGATGATACTTGGTTTATAATTCATGTTCTGGACCTAAGTGAGCTGAAATCATAAACACTTTAAATGACACATTTATGATATACAGCAACACATAGACTAAATGTTATGCAATAAAAATAATATTTATTTTAAATAACACATAATTATCCATTACTTCTGTATTAAAAAATTAAAAGCTATATCCTCCTCTAAATAATATATTATATTCTTCATTCTTACACAAAGTGAAATCAAGTCCTCTGCCATGTACTTTAGTCATACTGGCTTCATAGCAGTTCATGGAGCTTTCCTGTAGGGTGAGAGAAAGATATTTCTCTGTGGGAAGTGAACTCATTTCTGTGGGCTGTAAGGTTTGTTATTGGAAGAGTTGGTTGCACTTCAAAAGAAGGCTCCAGGGTCAATAAGTTCCCACTTACCTTGCTACCAAATTCCATYTTGTCTTGGACATGAAGGAAAATTCATCAAAACCAAATTCAGAAAACTATTCTGCACTATTCAAATAACACCAAAACTTATTTTTTTTAATAAAACTCAAGATTCAGAACTAGTATAATCCTTTAAAAAATAGTCTGCATGCTGCATTAATGAAGAATATAAAAAACTTAACTCCATGTCCAAATTCTTATAGTAAACTTCTGAACTATGGTCAATATAAAATAAATTTCTCTCCCAGCCTCTCTCAATGGATATGAATCTCCTAACAAAGGTAGATGAGAGACCCAACATGATGCAGTTCATCATCCCAAATTMAAAACCAGAAGCTATCAGCAGTGATACAGCAGAAAATTAACAGGAATGGAAACCTTCAGCTTGTAAGAATAGTTAGAATAGTTTTAAAAGTTGATACATATTTCCTGAGTAACAGACTATCAGGAGCATGTTAAGCCTTCCCTTTTTAATCTGCCATTTTAACAGACTATCAAATAATGTTGTAGTCTAAAAGAAAAGATCTTGTAGTGGCAGATGATTAATCTRTTGGCAAAAATTCTGTTACCCAAGTACAAAAGGATTTACTTCTTAGAACATTGGGGTTGATCAAAGCATAAATAAGAAATTATGGAGCAAACCATACATCCTCATAATTTCTCTCTTGTATCAAATTTATGGGAAAAAAAAATCTGTAACATTAATGTACTGCAGCATGACTATGTGTAAGTAGGATTAAAAAACCCCTACTATTCATAAGTGGAAGGACAGAAATAAAAATATTGGAATAGACAAGAGCAATATATTTTTGAGTATAAAGGATATGGTCACAMAAGATAGGAACAGCTCACACAACCTCAAAGCAAGCCCTCAAAATGTCTGTGAAGAAATCTGCATTTATATTCTGCTCTTGACCATKAAGGGTAATTATTACTTTGTAAATTCAATTACCCACGATATGAGTAGAAAAATGCTTGCAAAAGGCGTGTTAGATGGTGTGATTAAAAACTAATCACTGTAAGCACAGAAGCCCAGCAGCATTCAGAGGAACATTGCCAGGCTGAGAATGCTCAGTGGATCAGGGTGTTGGGGGCACCAAGAACCACTTCCTTGAGGATATTCAAGGAGAAGTTTGGGACCTTTGTCCCTGGTGGGAAAAGCACCAAGGACGCTCATCCACGCTCTGTCTTGTGCACTCTGGAACTTGGAGCCACAACAGCCTCACCTTCACTCAACTAATGGACTCAGCAGCCCCTAATATTTCAAAATRAAGAATTCCTAAATCCTTAAGGCTYGAAATGGTGATCCATTAGCACACCCACAGTCAGAATTGTGTGTAATACTTTATTTTAGCAAGCTCCACTCTACCTCTCTACCCACTAAGTATAATTGGGGGAATTCCATGGAAATCCTCTCAGCAATGATATCACATGTTGTCTACCAGAACAAGACAATTATCCTGCACGTGTCCTAAAAAGGATGTAAAATTTTAATATTAAGCAGAAATTTTGGAGTGGAATCACGACTTATTGTTTCTACCATCAGAAAAGTGCATTGCATTGCCAATGACCCAAAAAGAATAATGAAAGGAAAAAGAATGCTTGAAAATAAAAAACAWTAATGGAAAAAATGAACAAACACCTTAAAATTTCTTTTTTTTTTTTTTTTAATGTTATGTTACTGTGGTAATCTGTCAACTGTTGGCCATTCCTATCAACCTGAAGCAAATGATTTGACATTTTACTTTGCACATGTCGTAGATTATACTCCTCAGCTTCCTCAGGAACTGCTCCYACATACACACTGAATAACCCTGATTTCTTATTTTTCTCAAATTCTTGAGGCTTAAGTCAGGGTTGCAAAATTTTACCTGAAGATGATAACACATTTACTGTCTCATGACAYTTCCAGCAGGGAAGTGGGAAAATCCCTAATCATAGACATTAGACAGCTCCACAGTTTCTTACCAAATTAGGATTGTTACAGGATGGATGTGAGCTGTGGTCTCATTTCCTAAGTTTATGTTGAAAAGCCTCAGATCCAGGCAGAGCAAATGTCCAGTTACCCAAAAAGCTCTCTTGAAACTTCAGCTGTCTGACAGAGGGTCACTCAAGTCAGGAACTTCCAGAAGGTTATAATCCATACCTCACCACACAGCCTGGAGCAGGATGAGTCCACCACCCTCTTCTGGACATGCATTTTCTAAGACAGAGCATTCTTCAGCTCCTTAGAAAATATAAAATGTGAATTTGTTTCCAGAGCTTCATTGATAGGGGAGCAACCCCTTAATCAAAGGCTCTGGAAAGAAAAATGAGTAAGTATATATTCTGGTAGGAATTTAGAATTGTCTTCTTGAATGTTTTCAGATTCAACATCTTGAAAGTTACTGGGAAATGAATTGCAAAAAAAAAAACCACCAATCAAATATTAAGATTGAAAATATTGAGCTGAAATAAAAATAAATGTTCTTTGATATGCAGCTTCTACTTTRTATGAGCATAGAAATTTAACAAGATCTAAAATTGAGTATGAAATATATATTTGAGGCCAAGCTACATTTGTATTTGCTACATTCATCATTATGAATTTATTAACATCATAAAGGGACTCTTGAAAATAAGAAAATGATAATTTTTAATTTAGTCCAACAGCAGAGGCTTGAACCTAAATATATTTACCTACCTACCATGGAACAAGCTTAATAAATAATAACAAAATCCAGGTCCTATTTTCTCTTCTAAGCTTCAGAGCTTGAGCAYCTTTTCACTTTGGACCTAAGCTGGGATAGTTGTCAAAAAGAAGATACATTCAAGAAGCAGTGGAAAATTGTCAGAAAGRGGAAAACTGCCACAGCAATCAATAACCTACATGAAAACCCCCAACAGTAATTCTACATTGGCAAAGAAYTATGTATAGTCTGAGCATAAAGGAATTTTTTTATTCTTATAGTAACAGTTCAAGACTGAGCTAAAGCAGAAACTAATTGAGGAACAGAGTCACAATAAAATGTATAAGGAAAATTCCATTCTTAGGTACTCAACCAATAGCAAAGCTTTATTTTCCTTCATATTCTGTTTTACTTTATTCAGTTCTCTTTACATTAACCTTTCCATTTTCACTCTGTTCAGTAATAGCACTAAAAACACTGTCATTATTTTAAGTCCACCACTATATCAAAACATTTACTACATTAAATATAGCAAGCCAAATACTTCTTAAGAACTTCTCAGACAATAACCACATAATCTGTAAATCTGTAAATAGCATAAGTGAAAGCATAAGAGTGATGACAGCCACACTTACTGGCTCCTCTGAAAATAAAGGAGTTAGAGTGAGGTGGTTTAATCCAGTAAGTATGTAAGCTAAACAAAATATTACTAGACTAAAATTTAATCCTGAGATCTTTCACTCCCTTAAATTGCTTGCTTCCTACAACAAAAGAAGGGAACAGAGAATACTGAGTTCATATGYCACTCACTGTGAATTGCTTCAGCTCAGATCCTCAGGATCAAGAAAAATCTAGAAGACACCTGGGGCAAATCTCACTGATTTAAAGTCTAAACTATTGTCAGCTTACAAAAAAAAAAAGATGGTCCTGCAATTTCTGATTATAAATATTTTCTGCTTCTTTAAAGGCCTTTTATTGAAATGGTCTTCCAAATGTATAATGCTCAGGTTAAAAAAATTCCTTTTATCACCAAAACTATGTACCAATTTGTCAGAATATCCTAATTCCTGCTAAATCGTGTCTTCCATGAAACAATTATCAATTACAAAATTTGGGTGAGGCCCCAGCTGTAAATGTACTTGTAAATTTTGGCAATGACTKGAACAAGTACAGGATTTAGACCAAGCTATTTTGTGGACAGGAATGTGAAAGCACTGGAAAGTTAAATAGAATCACTCTTTTAGGAAACCTTCAGGTATCTGAAGTACTCTGAATATTAACAAAAGAGAACTGAGTCCATTTAATGAGCGGGAGGGAACATTCTTCCTTGAAGGGTGGAAAATGAGAGCATTCTTCCTTAAAGGGTGGAAACTTGAAGGGAGGGATTCAAGGCCTGGAGAAATGGGATTACCTTATGTGCTATGCTTCCATGTTCATGTGTGACAATCTGGGCAGGACCTGTGCCCTGGCACGCTGGCAGACACAGACATGGATCTGTCTTGCTGTCTCCTGAAGTAACACAAAGCTGCTGTGCCTGGATTCACAGTGCTGGAGGAATATGTGAGAGAATGTTGTGGGGGGCTTTTATAACAAAGGACCTGCAGATTTTCAGGTTAGAGACAAGAATTAAAGAAAGCAAATATGAAAGTTTACTAAGTGATTTAATTATTTTATAAAGTGAAAAAAAAAGGTGAATTTTATTATTTAAGGAAACAGAGACCATTCAGATTTCCTTCAATGGGGGTAAAAGCAATACTAGCTTTCAAACACTGTTTGCTTTTTTATTACTCCTTACATATTTTTAAGGACTAATGACTATTATTGGAAGGAATTGACATGATCTTTCCATATTTGTAAAGGCAAGCTCCCTACTGACTTTGGCACAGGCCATTTGTACAGAAAGGGTGCTGGGTTGTGTCCACAACAGCTTGGGTTTATTTAAGCCATGATTTTCATTACTGCAGCTCAGATTTGTCATTTTCCAGGGAGTAGTTTGTTCTCCAATCCTTTTCTATAGGATACACTCAGGCTGTGTCTGTTCTGTAGCTTGAGTGTRTACTGTTCTGCATGGATATGTAAAATTACCTCTGGTTGATTTTATCATACATGTAGGATGTGAAATACTGTGCCCTTAGACCTACAGTATTTTTTTAACCAGGAATTTTTTTTTTTGACATTTTATGCTGCTTACATAAAAGTATAAAATGTCAAAAAAAAAWGGCTATTACATGGCTATTGCTACATGGGGCAGCTGGTCTATTCCAGTCCAATATGTTTTCTTCTTTATGTTTTACAATTATATATTTGACTGCAAGGTAGACAGGCCAAAAAGAAGGTGCTGAGAGTTGGCACAGCCTGATGGTTGTACAAGTAGAGATCATTTAGGTGAAGGGGAAGATGTAAGGAAGACCTTGACTGAAGCAGAAAGTGTTGGTTATCTCTGCATATGTAGAAACCTAGAAAACGAGGCAGCTCCTGTGTCCATCTCAAACATGGCTGTGGAGCCAACCAAGGATTTCTGGTTTTTTTGATAATAACACTTTGTGATAAAGAACAGGATGTGACTTGAGCAGGGGACCATACAGAGCTAGGGCAGCATTTTTCTGGGACAAATGTTCTTGACAAATGCTCCTGGAAATAAGCACAACACAGTCCAGCATAAGGGCAGAAAKGGGACTGAGGAATGGAGATGGGGAGTAGGGGAGGAACAAGACCAYCCAAGGCCCCCAAAGCTCTCCAATCCATTTCCAGAAAGGCTTAAGAATGGACTGTGCRTGATAATTAATTGGCATAGAAAGCAAGATGCTTATTTCCAGGGCAGGGAAAACTTATCTATAAGAAGGTTCACCCACAAAGCCCTGGACACGTCATTAGATGGATCAACACTGGAGCCAGGACTGATGATCTCCCTTCCTTTCTTTTTCTCTCTCCCTCTTTAATACATCTCTCTATCTTCCCTTTATTCAAAACTCGCTCTGTGTGCTTATGCTAGGAGATCAGGGACTGAATTATAACAATTTTTGTGCCAAGTGAGTGATTTACTAATAAAACTTTGTATGCTTTTGTGGAACCTCTGACTCTCATCTTACCTTTTGATCACAAATATTTTGGATCTTGAGTGCTCCCTTCCCCTTTTGAGTGGGACACCACAGCACCTCTGGGCACTTTTGCTGTGCAGAGGCTGTGTTGCACAGCTGCTGAACACCACTGCAGCAAAGGCACAGGAGTGTCACACTGTGTGCCCTGACTGCAGGAGGGTGATGTATCACTTCATGCTACCTGATAATCCATTTCCAAGGTGACAAAGCACAATGGCAAGCTGGCTTATTTTGAAACACCTGCTTAACACTGTTATGCTTAYAGTTAGGGCTTTGATTAAGTGCTTTGATGACTTAAAGCCTAGCTAGAGATTAAAGAGGAGTGACACTGTGTTAAAATCAAAACCACCTCATTAATCCTTTTTTTTTTCTGATTTATTGACAGATAAGAATTTCTCAAGAATTCACARTACAAAGTTATACAGTAGAAAGTCAAAGGTGTATTTTCCAGATCATGCATCATCCTTACATTGATTTTCATTAGCTTCTTGATGTTGAATCAGCCATTACCTACTATGTCAACATGCATTAAGAGCTACTATTAAATAGCTTTTTATTTATTTAACTTCAGCTTGAGAGGTAGAGAGGCCTCCTTTATTGAAGACTTTCTTACCAAGAATGTTAAAGAAAAACTTAAAATGTTACACCTGCTGCAGACAAAAGTCTCTGTTCAGGGCTTATACAGAACTTTCTTTCTTTTTAATTGTTTTGGTTTGTTTGTACAAGAAAGAAGTGGTTTTTGTTGGTGTTGATTTGCCCACTGAAACCCTGTTTTTTYCTTTGTTCCATAATCCTGGCTTTAGTACCTGAGATTTCTTCTTTTTTTTCKTTTTAAGGTGGTATTAAATGCGGTCAAAAAATGTAAAAGTCAAGACAATAGGCCAGGTGGATACTACGTGAAAACAGATTAGAATAGGTGGAATCTTACAGAGCAGGARCACCATCACTATGGCCTATTTATATCATCCTTTCATCCACAGTTAGCTGTGAATGATTTTGCTTGGAATATCTTCCTGGAACACTTTTGACAAGATAGGAAGATAAGCATTGCAGCTCTGCTTCCTTTTARTCAAGTAAATAGCTGTAGGCTTAACAGACAAAAGATACACTAAGCACAGACAGCTTCCATTTGGGAGGTTTTTTTCAAYCTTCCATCTTCATAATTTCTTTTTATAGTTTGGAGTTTCTTTTTATTGTTCAGAAGATTTGGACAAGATTTTGGGATTTTTTTTCAGAGAGTAGAGAAGAAGAATCTTGTGGGTGTGTGGATTAATTTATTGTTTACTTGTTTTGTCTGCTGTTTTCAAGGTATTCAGAAATATTTCAACACTTTAAGGCAACACACAAAAGGCAGATTCACAGAGGAGCCCAGTGGTCTGGATCCTGAGAGCTATTTACATTCTTCATCTTCACTTTTGAAGATTTCAGGTTCCAAGTCTGTAACAACTGAGTCTACTTGACATAATGATAAAAATAAATCTCTTTTGGCAAAAGAAACATAAGAGGGAAATGAACTCAGTCCACCCTCACAAGGCATCAAGAAAATCATTCTTTAATTTAGTTCATAGTTTTAACAAAGAATAAAGACACATTGATAAATTTGGTACAAAGGGATATTAGCTTTCATGTCACATTCAGGCCAAGTGATGACAAAGTAAGTTCTTTTGCATAGAAAAAAAACGGAAAATATTGAAGCAATTAAATATTAACAAACTGATGACAGTAATTTGGGATATTTCAGTTATTATAAGCACAACTACATTATTTGCTGATGTATCTTTTGAGTATTTCTGCACAGTAATGTTAGCAGAGAAATGCTACTATTTATTAATTCCACAGAGACAGCAAGCAAATTTGTTGAATAATTATGTGCAGTACTTGGATTTGTAATGGGTTACCCAGTCCAAATAAATAGCCAAATAGGAATATCAGTGAGGAAAAAAAATATTAAAATAGATTAATTCTCCTTTAAAGGTTAAAAAAATACACTTGGCTGTTTTTGTCAGGGATATCGAAGTGGTGAAACCTGGGTCTCCTCCAAGGGCTSTCCCTTCCTTTGGAAGTCAGGGGGACTGCAGTGTGTGCTTTAAGTTACAGAGGTATTTAAGTGCTCTGCTGTAGTGCCTGCCATTCCCCTGGACAGGGCTTGTATTCCTCAATTCCTCCACCAAGCAACTGCATTTCAAGGAGCACTTGTCCCCAGACTTAGCTTTAATAAGTTGGCCTGTTTGGAGATACAGGCATGTGACAGCTTTAATCCACTGCAAGACCTTGTGTTTCAGGATGAGACTGACTTTGGTGACATGTGACTGCACCAAAGGCTCAGTTCTTCTCTATTAAACTCACATCAATATGCACAAGTTATTTTGAAAAGAACTATCCTCAGCCATGTGTACTTAATATGACAATTTTATTTGACTTCCCTCACAGATTAAATKAATTCATGAGTTTTGTGCAAATTCAGCCAAAGAAAGTGGAACCACATATGCCAYCAAAGTAAATATGTAACTATGCTAAAGATACCTTGCTGAAATTGCAACAAATTCTTGAAGGAAGTTTTACTAGATCACAAAAATCTTTTCATTCATGGGTTCATAGGTAGTTATACAATTTATGTCTGCACAAAATCTCCACTGAATCCTTTATC
>CADDXX010001098.1:0-50629 GCA_902810485.1 Alauda arvensis | reverse complement strand
ATGAGCATCTGAGTACTGAATAGAACACATATAAACCATCTGGCAGATGTTCTTAGTAAATCATTGAGAGGCTTGCATTAAAAATTAGCCACCTGTGTATTTATCTGTTCCTWTCTAAGTATCAATAAATTATTTAAMATGATGAAATGCCTSTTTGAATTTATCAGTGYATTCTTGTTCMTTGGTCTTTATATTGCAGTTTCCCAGGAATTAAAAGATAGGAGAACCTTTTAAATATATTTGTCAATTTACAGCAAACAGCATAATCACTGGGTGCAGTAACTCAATTTCTGGGGAAAAAAAAAAAAAGAAACAACAACAAAAAGAACAAACCAAACCCAAAAACTTTAAAAGACACAAGGGATTAATTTATTATTTGTTATTTCAAAACAACACATGCCACCTGTAAAATATGTGGGTCCAAAGCAGACCTAGCATAGACCTTCTGCTTGGATGCACCATGAAATTTGCTACTTGCAAATTCTAACAAGTTCTGTTTTCCTTCTCAAAGTGGTTCAATGACAATAACACCACAAAACCTTCTCTTTCATATTTGTGCTTAGGTGCAGTGAGAGAATTATGCAAACAGTTTCTGCTGTTGAGCATGTTTTCTTTGACAGTTGAAATTCAGTAACATTTAAATCTATTGTCTGTTTTTTCTTTTGTTCTCCTGATTCTTGTTGCCATGGMATAATTAAACTGAAAACTGTAGGGGTTTTTAGTCCCCTCCCATGTTTGGGAGATGTTTAGTKAGAAACTATCTAATTAACAGTTTCTGAATGTGGGCACATTGGGAGATCAAACAAATGATCAGAGCCTTGGCACTCAGTTGAAATCTGGCATTAGGTACTATAAATGGTGGTACTTATTAAAGTTCTTAAAATTTAAAGCAGTTCCATCTGCAACTAATCAGCTTCCTCCTGATGGTACATGTAAGACAGGGATCAAATAATACCTTGAAGATCACCTGGACCTCATAAAAGCCTGCTAGAAGTTWGGTTAAGGGGGAGATGTGGATATTCAGACTGGCTCTGGTGAAAGGGTTTGAGTTGATGGAAAGATCATGATTGATAGCTTGAGCTTCTGCTGAACTATTTTGTTCTGAAACAGTTGTATTATGTGTCTGAGGAAAAAGCAATATTTTTTTTTACTAGGGAGTATTTTACCTGATTRTAGTTTGATAGGGAACCTGTAGTTAGGAGCCTTTCCTTTCAGGAGCTTGATTTTTTTCTCATAAGCACATTCCAAAATTGCTACAAATAACTAGGTCAATATGTAACTATGTTTTTGCTCTGATGCATCCTGTCTCTTTTTCACASCAAAGGCTGCTTAGGGATGTTAGTGAACTTGGGTGATAAAAATACTGTGCATTTCCCCTTTTTTTAAAGCTTTCAGCTTCACTATCACAAAGTTCTCAGTGTAAGAAGAAAATCTTRTCTTGTCAAGGATATGATCTTTACTTTTTCCTCTTGGAGAAAAGAAAGCTTTGAGAGATTTTGTAGTTTTGAGATCTAAGCTGAAACAGGTACCTGCCAAATTGTCAGAAGGCTAAATGTGAAACCACCGTGTGCTTCTTTATAATTTCTGACTGTTCAGTTTCTTGTGGATGGAGCTAGACAGGAATTCCCCTTTGTAAGTAGCCTCATGCACTGGTTAATGAGACCTGATGTTTATCCTTAGTACATGGATGTCCAGGGAGTGGGATATCAAAACGTTTGGCTAAAACTTTGCTATTGTCATGTTATATGTCTTAATGCTCATACATAACTTGGAAGCTCTGCTCCACTGGTAAGGTTAGAAGAGGATAATTATCCATTGACATGAAAAGGGAAATGGAAAATGAAAATGAAATGCATTTCTAAAAGTCAACTCTTGATTGATGTGCCTSAAGAAAGTCACACAAGAGTGTTGTAAAGAGTGAAATGGAGATGTTGAGGTTGGGATGTAAAATAAACCAATTAAACCATGCTGTTTGATACCAGATGAAGTCGCACGTGATGACCTGGTCAGACCAACAGCTTTAGTGAATAAAAGCAGAAACTCCATCAAAACCAGATGCTACATCAGGATTTAACTATCATAAGCAAAATACATTTGGAAGTAGGTGCAGTGAACAAGGCATTGTAAATTCATCCTCTATTTTGAATATAAGCACAAAACCCTGAAGAAAGCATACAACCTAACCCATAGTCTTAAAAAAGATAAATAGGGCTATACAAATAAGGGAAAAAAGGAGAAAAAAAAGAAATTCAACCCTTGTTGCTATGTTACTAGTCTTTGGAGCAAGATCACGCACACATGGAAATCAATGTCAGTTCTGTTTTTCAGTTTTCCTCCTGTGTCATAACTCTCATAGTTCCTGGCTGGGAAACAGATGATAATAGAGCCAAATCTTAATAAACTCTGAGTGGGGTACTCCAGCTGAACAGAGCATATTTTGAGCAGAGAGATTCAGTAATTGCTCAGAGCAGGAACTGTAGRCTTTTATTAATTGTAAGCTGAGTCTGGGGAGTGCATTAAGGCACTTGGAATGTGTGGCATGGAAGCCAGGAGAGCTCTGGGAGACACCGTGGCTGAGAGGACACATTTCTGGAACATTACTTAATTCTACCTCTGATCCCTGCAGCAAGGGCAGAGGGGGAGGGAAAGCAGTGCCACAGCACCAAGATCAGCGTTGCCAGAGCGTGGCTTCAATGTACTGGGTGCTGCTGAGGCAGAAAGAAACAAGCTTGACCCAAAAGAGTTGCAAAAAGTACAAGAAATACATGGGCTCACAAGGAAGATAATGTGGGGACAAATGTTTTGGTTCAGAGTACCAGGCAGAAACCTCCCCCCAATAGCCATTTTACTGCTTGTTCTCCTTGCTTCCCATCTCATGGAAGCACTGAAATCTCCAAGGSAAAAAGAGCTAGTATATGGAAATGAAAATGTATGTGGTGAAGAAATCTTCCCCAGCCAGTTTGCATCTAAGAAACACTGAAAGCAGCTAAATTAGCCTTTCACTCATTTTCTTTGTGCTTCCACTTGGGCAATTCTAGGGTCAGGCTCCATTGTCTGGAGCTTGGACATGTAATACAGCCCAAGAGACAGCTCAGAGARCTGCTCTTCATCTGTGGAAGGAGAAGGCAGGGAGGAAATCTTATTCATACCTTGAACTATGGAGTTAAAATTAGTCCTGCTGAGAGTGCTGGGGCTGACTGGATGACCTCCAAAGGCCTTTTCCAGCCTTTGATTGTATGATTGTAGGAACAAGGTCTGTAAACTGTCAAAAGAGAGTATTCAAAAAATATTTTAGCCAGTGAACTTAATACGAAGTATCACAGTATTTTGAAAATCAGAACAATTGCCAACATTGATATGACACATTTTGGGACTGAAGATGAAAACAGATGAGGGATCACAGAGTCCTCAGCTCTTCTGTGACAATGCAGCTTAAAGGCAGCAAAAAAGCCAGCTGCATGGTTTCAAACAGCCATAAATATTAGTATAGGTACTTCCCCAAAGGGASAATAGACTCTTCCCCCTCCTTTCCAAACCAAATACTCGGAGCTGATATTGCATAAGCATTTTGTTCCACTTACTTGTCTTTCCAGCAGTTAACCTCAATGCTTAACTCTGCAATATATTCAGAAAACTTCTAARTTCCCAAAAGATTAAGGCTATATCCAAGGTATAAACAAAGTGTGTTCTTTATCTTCCCAAATGCAAATTCAGGAGGTATTCCTCAAAATATATTTTATATATTTTTAATAATTATATTTTAATATCTGKCTGGCTGGACAYTAYTGTAATAAKCAAAAGTTMTATTTTCTCYTTTATRAAGATCAAGCCAAACAATTTCCAGWCTCTTTATGATATTCACTAGGAGTTAAATCCTCCCCAGTCTTTTGTCTGAGTATCTTTTTTAGAAGTCAGATTTGCATAGGTTGTAGGAGCAAAGGAAACATCTCTTTCCCTTTCTAATTATGCAATTATGCAGTAAAAAGGCAACTGAAGCACTCCATCATTTATATTTAAACTGATAATTGTAATTTTGGGTAAATATCTTGGATTTACTTAACATTATTTCATATTTTATGATCAAATTATGTGTCTGTACAGGTCTACTGTCTCTAAACAGAACAATTGTGACTAGATCAGGCATCTACAATTAAACAAATCTACATTTGTTCAGTGAATCCCAGCACTTTTGCTGAAAATCACTGTAACAATGTGTCAAGATGAATTCATTTTAAATTGGCCATAATCCAATTTGTGCAATGATATCCTTCCCACTAAAACTTCCATGTCAGTAGTACAAAGATATTTAAAGGCAGGGCTTAGTCCTCAAATCTGGCATGCTGCTATTTTTAATCAGCATCTTCTGCATATAAAGAATTACTATTTCCCCCCACCCAAAACCAAAAGAACTTAGATTCATTAAATTTTTGTCAACTGTTTGTTTAATTTGGTTTTCTGACAGCTTTTATTTGGGAAAAGAGTCTACATATGACTTTTAACATCTTCCCTCAAAGATACATTCTTTGAAGAAATTTATTAAATGCAGATATGTTTATGAATAAGCAAATATTCTTTCTCAGWCTAGAATTTGTTCACCACACTGACATTCTCAGATCTATGTTTCTATGGAATTGCTTTTAATTTGAAAAGAGTTAATGAATTTTTTTTAAAAAATGTTGGTCTTACTAAATTAACATAATTTGGATTATAGTTTTTGATTAGTTAAAAAGGTCTTCCTTCTATTTTTAAGGAAAAGGCAAGTTCAGGAATTTCAATGCCAGCACAGATATTAAGGGAAGTCTGCTCTCATCTGTAGCTGCAGCTCTGGTGAGAGAGCAGAGACCTTGTGAGGGAGCACTTTTTAAGTGTCTGAAGCAATTTAAATATGATCCGTGAATGACTTCTCACTGGATTAGCCCCTAACCTTTAACTTGTGTGACATTASTCACATCTCATCTTGACATCTATAATGGAATATTCTCCTATTCAATTGTTTGAAAAATGYCCAGTTTGACTTCTGATTGACCTCTGATGAGAGCTGAGCTCTTTAAAAGGGTTTAACAGTTGTGGCTTCATTTGTCTTTCTGGAAGAGACTAATGATAGGTGGGAATTATTTCTGTGAAGTAGAACAAATACAGCAGAAAATACTTCCTGAGATTACAAATAGTTTAATAAATTACGCTGGGCTTGCTTCCTTCCATCAAATATGTAGAAGTTCTGTTCTGTAGAATCTGATTCTGYAGAATCTTCTGTTCCAAGATACTATAAAACAATTCTTAGGTGTTTCTCTATGGGTAAAAACCCAAAAAAATCCAAAATATTTTTACAAGGAAAACCCCAGCGCATTTAAAGGAGGAATAAACTTGGAGTGAGAACCACACTGATATTTAGATATATGTCATTTCACACACACACACACAAAAAAACCCCTCAAATGGTATTTCAAAACACCACTCTGCAAACTTGGTCAGAAACATATTTAGAAGGATACCTTAAATACCTTAAAAMCACACMTGKCTAATGTTARYTTAAGAACCTTGAATTGTCAATGATGATTGCAGAAAAAGACACCAAGATTTTGCATARCAWTCCCYATAAAAACTGTGAGTGAGATTCTAGATCCAGAAGTATAAAAAGAATCAGCATCTCTATCCAGAACAGTCAGTTTGTACTGATGGCCCTAAAAATTTACCCTAAGTTGTCCATTASCMCAAGAATCTTTCTTTCATGTAAAARGAARTATTAATTACCACCTAAAATGGCTTATGAAGAGGATATATGTTGTTATTCCTCTACCTTTGCTCTCCCACAGCAGATGGGATTAATTTCATTTCAGCTACATTAAAATACAGAGGCAATGYAAAACTCCTGATAGAGATGCTTTTTTAAGTAAACAAATACAAATAAMAATTTACATCCCTTATGAAGCTGAAGGAGATTGAGCTTGTTCTTGATTGTCAAGTCAATGAATTATTTGAAATTTGMATRCCATTGGCATGTGCCACAAGGATCAATATTCTAGGAAAACCTTTTTTWCTATAATGAGGACACAGAAATTTTATTGAACTGATTAGAAGTGGTTATTTATTAAAGCCAATGATTATTATATGTATCTTTATGTTTCAGTGTCATGTATGATACCATCTGTTGGGCTGGAAATCCAGTGTTTAGAAAACTGTAAGACAGAAAATCCAGGAAATTTTAAAACTTCCTCTGCACTACATTGGATGAACCCTTTAAAGAATTCTTTAAAGTAGGTGCCAGCTACTGACTGTGCACAGACCCTGTGTATTTGTTGGGTCTCTACTTGACAGGAATTTTGAAACAGTGGTCTAATGAATAATATTTRAATATGTCAATTTTAAATTAAAAATTGCTACTGAGAAGCAGTCTGTTATTATTYTCCTTTGTTCAGGAAATCCATAGCAGGGACACTCCTAATGAGCTCTTTCCTCTCATGCTGCACAGATATTCACAGTGACTGAAGGCTAAAACCTCATCAGCTTTGCAAATGGTCATAAACAGCAATTGATTCTGATCTCCTGGATACTTCTACTGTGTTTCAGCAATCCCATGTAATTCAGAATACCACAGGGAAATCGGGGCCTTTGAAAACAGATTTATTCACGTACAATAACTTCCTTAAGGCCTTTGAGCAATAATCTTTCCAGTACTCTTTAACATAAAATCTTCTCATTTTGGAGCGTCAGAATTTCTGCCTTCCTCACCATGGATTTGTCTTTAGGGTAACTACGAATAACTTTCAGATTAATCACTTTCTCTAGATGACAGATTTTAAGTGGTTTGGGTTTTTTAACTTGAAAATCTTTCAGTCCTTCCTTTTCCTTCTGTCCCTAGAAAAAAACTTGTTAAGTAGCAGCTGAGTGAGTCACCAGAACTAGCATGTCTAGCATCAACATTTACAACCAATCTTCAGATGGCATAAATCACAATAAAATGGACTGCCCTGATTTATGCCAAGAAAGAATACATAGTGTTATTCAATCTTCAAATTAATTTAAGAGCCTTTTAGAAGAATCATGGAGAATGGTAGAATGGGTTGGGTTGGRAGGGACCTTTGAGATAATCTAGTCCAACTCCTGCAATAAGCAGGAACATTTCCAGCTAGATCAGAAACTCATCCCATTTGACCTTGAAGATGTCCAGGGAAGGAGACAGACATTTTAGTAGATCCTGTAACTATAGGACAAARGGTAATGGTTATAAATTAAAAGAGAATAAATTCAAGTCAGAAATAAGGAAGAAATATTTTTACAGTGAAGGTGTTGAGACACTGAAAAGAAGTTGCCCAGAGAGGTGTTGGATGCWCCATTCCTGGATACCTTCAAGGTAAGAGATTTTTGGTTAGTCATTGAAGTGTAAGTAAAATGAAACAACCAATAAAAAGGAGTAGAAAATAAAAAGTCACCTTTTAAAACTAGTTTCACAGATAATAGGCTATATGCATAAACTACACAAAACAAAATATACAGTAAAGTTTTAATGAAATGAGTAGGACTAACACTTTTTTATTTTAAATGTCTAAGGTGTTTTAGTCTAAAGGCTGTATTCACCTTAATTTTAAGATGGGTAAGTCACCAGTGGGATTTAAGAGCCTTTGTAACATGCCCAYCTGAATGTTTATGCAAACAGTGCAAGCTGAGGAACTCAAGGGTGGTTGCCTCAGGTTACAGAGAGTGTTCACAACTTGTTTTCTATATCTAAGACCAGGAAACTACCTTCTGTGAGGGGAAAAAAATCCCTTCAAATGTTTCCAWCTCCAGAGCTTCCCTAGGGCTTTTCATAAAGAAAATATGTCTGGAACTTGTCTGCTTATATACAAGTAATGTGTCCCAATAYCCACCTTCCTTCACATAGGTGTGCTGAGGATTCTGCAGGATGAAGAACAGTACATTCAGCCAGTATTTCTTTCTAAGGAACCTCCATGGATCTAAACCTCATTATCCAGGATGTRCCCAACACAGAATTGAGTCCTGAATTTTGATCCCTGGAAGGATCAAGGCGATTTCCCTCCCCCTCCCCACACATCTATTTGGTAAACATAATGTTATGTTGATGTTACTGTCAAATTCCTAACATTTAGGAATTTTGAATTCTCATTCAGTGGAAACAATKTCACTGCAAGAGGATTTTMTATTCTATAAACTACRCTTATTTCCTGAGTGTCATTAGGTRTCTGCCTTGATCATCATCTCCTTTGAAATGCTCTACAGAATATGAAATGAACAAGTTTGGTTTTTTTCTCTAATCATATAAAAAACTGACAATTATGTTGCCATTTCTGTAGTGTTGCTATTTCCCCAGGAAAAAAGGTATGTGCATTTGAATTGGCTGCCTCCCTACCCATCTGTTAATTTTTCTCCCTGTGTTCTTTTCCTAATCACCTTTGAACGTTTCAAACAAATTTGAAAGCAGAAAGTCTAAAAAAAAAATTAAATYCCTGCAAGTTTTGTGAAAACAGTCATCTGCCTCACGGAAAGAGATTTGAATTGGCAGTCCCATTGTGGGAAAGACAGATCAAATTCAGACAGATAAGGCTCCTAGATCAGACAGAACTATATATTGCACTCAGACAGATGGCTGGCCTGCCAGCATGGCAACAAAGAGCATGTGTACTCAGGATTATCAGCAGCACATGCTAAATCTTTTCCAATTGTTGCCCGTGTCCTGCCATGGTTACTGCTGGAGGAAGGTTTGGGTCATAAAGAACACAAATCCATAAGAGATCCGCCTTCATTAGCTTCACAGCACACCAGCAAATTAGAAATGCACTCTTTCTCTTTCATTTTATGTTTGCACCAAGTATTTACAATAGGAAATCAGAATACTTTTGTATTATTTTTCTTTTCTTAAACCAAACAACCTTATTGAACAATAATCAAGAATAAAGAGCATCTGGAATCTAACTRTGTATCTTATTTATTTGAATCAAGRTCAGACAAAAAAGAAAACTTATTTCTAGAAATGYATCAGCTAAGAATACCAGTACCTTCAGGAAAAAGTAGGTACAAAAGACGTACTGATGAAGATGTTATTTATAACAAGTGAATTGTACATCCAAATTGTGATGAGTAAATCAATAAGACAGCAATATATTTGCTAAGATTGTCCTTCCTAAATGACTTCAAGACAGCAAAAATTTTTAATAAGAAATTTGAAATCACATTTTCTGTTTACCTAATATAAGGAATAATGGTTTTCAAGTACACTGCACAGCTGTTGAGGTAATTATATTTGAGGTTCAGCTTTTTTTATTTATCACTGTCAGTCAGTGTAACTGCTATACACAGAAGCCACTCGATGACAAATGAAGACATGCAAATTAAACTCTTCAGTGGAGGTAATTAAGGTGGAACAGAAAAGGTCTCTGCCAGCATCTCACCTGTCAAACTTGGAGATCCCCAAGGTCTGCTCAGCCACTCTTTCTTAGTCTTTCCTTGAGGCATTTTTCTTTCACTAGCAAAGAAGGAATACAGATGTGTCTGTGCTAACTTTRTATTGCACATAAGGAATTCCTAATGTCCTCTAGGAGACATATTTTCATCTTTYTTGACTTCACAGAGAGGAATAGACAACTTCATGAGGTGCAGGCTCTGGCTGGCACCATTCCTGGGGTGAGCTCTGGTGCTTTTAGGAATACTGCCCACACCTGCAATGCTATGAACTGTATACAYGATATAAGGACCCCTCAGACTATGMMGTGGATAAAGGGTGGTCACACTAAATCAATTGCTCCTTAAAGACARCCTTATGAAGACTTTGATGAAAATGCTAATGATATTTAAGCTGCTTAAACAACTTAGCTTAAGTTTTTTATCATTAATATTGATCCCCCGCGCTGCAGAGTAGAGAAAAATTTAAAAGTGTAGGATACACTTTTTGTTTTCAGCTSTGCCACAGATTTCCCAGGTCTATATAAATTGCCTTTGTTTTGTGCCATAGCACCCACCTCTAAACTTCAAGGTTTGTTTTATGGATGCATTTATTAACGTTTGTAGGATCCCAGAGATGCCTAACTGATCCCAGAGGAATTAATTATACTTACAAAGACCAAAACAGAGTCAGGAAAGTAACTGGCTGAAAAGTATTAGAAGTGTTAATTCACTATTTATACTGCAGAGAGTTTATACTAAACTAATTATTGAACTTCCTTTCTTTTTCTATTTCTCATTAAATAAATCAGACCAATGCACTCCTTTCAGTTTCCTTCTGGAAGAATTCTRAACTGTAGAGTTACAAAGTCCTGGCCCAAGAGTAAATCATTCACAAAGGTGTGGTTTATGAATAAGCATTTAAAATGGAATTTCATTTAGTCTTTGGCTTCCTCCTTGAAGATGGAACAGTGTTATGTAACGGGAAATTTTGTTGTGAATCCTGTGTGGTCCATCCCAGGATGAAAACCTTCACACTGCTGCTACAAAGACCTGGGTGAGCTGCAGGGTAACAAATGCACCATTTGAACTCCTCTGTGCATAGACTAACAAGCCAAGTCTTCTACCCAGTGCAAACAAGTGACATAGTGAAAATGCATGGAAAATTCAGGGATGAAAACTCCTGGCYCTTATTAAGTCAATTTTCAAAAGGCTGTGTTTCAACAGCTCAAAGTTCATATTTAAATGCTATGGAAATTCTCTGCTAGGTCTGGTGCAGACAAGGAGCTGTTTCCATGGAGGGGAATCACACTAATGCAGCATGCAGATGGGGATGGAAAGAGAATTAGAGAAATCCTTGTTGCCTAACTTATGTACAGGGGGCCCTCTGGCTGCAAGGTGTGTGTCACTAACACAGAGAGGAGCTTGCAGTAGGCTGTTTGAATGGAAGAAATAAATGGAAATGGATTYTAATAATCATCAAGAGAAAAAAAAAACCCAAAAACCAGTGATACAAATAGAAAACAATAAAACAATAATTCTCTTCAGGTATCTAGCTACACATAATGCTAAATTACTGAAAAGATCTCAGAGCTTGAAAAACAAGAAATGTAGTTGGGASGGTTTCATGAACTTACATCATTGTAGTTCCAGGTTTTAGTCTGGTAATTTCCATGGATAGTAAAAATTTATTAAAGTAAAACCCTTCAAACAATGACTTTTACAGGGGGAATAGAAAATCTGCTCTAAGAAAAAAAAAGCTGTGAATCTCAGAGACCATGACTATTTTTCCATCACTTCTCAGCTGTTGTAATCACATTCCTTACCCTTCATAGCTGTTCACACTGGGACAGYAAAGCTGGGCTCACAGAGCAAGACCAAAGGAATCTCAACCAAATCACAAGTAATGAAAGCTAAAGTTGTGACTGAAATGGGAATGCACCTCTCTGATCACTGCACTTGTTGATTTGACTCAAAACTTCAAAGGAGAGAATCACCAGGGGGAATAAAGCACAAAAGGCATAAAATACCAAAAAAGAGAAACATCTATGAAATATTGAACAGACTTTGCTTCTAAAACCATCTCTCTGTTATGCCTGAATTTTGTTCCTCTCTATTCAAGATTTTGGTATGGTTTCAGGTGAAATGATAACTTTTGTAAACTTACCAGTGGGGCAATCTGTTTCCTAGTTTTCCATTATGACTTCTTCAAATATATTTTTAACCTTTTATAGAGTGAAGCCAGGTCCAATATTTAAAATYTCCTGGAAAATATTTGCTGAAAGTTTTGATTATTTAAATATATAATTTCAAAGAAGTTTTACCAAGTAATTTCCTGGGTTTTGAGAAGTTTGTATATTACATATAKTGTAAGTGTATAGTGATGTATTACRTCTCATCAAAACTCTRTTTATCCCCATAAATTTTTCCCAGTAAAGTCTGGGTGTCAACATGTAAACAAAATAAGAGAGTGAAAAAAAATTTTACAACCCCATAATATTTTCAACAGGTTTATTCTGAGTCATCCTGAGGATAAAATGATGGCTTTCCTTTCCAGGAACTTCCTCAGCCTTGCTCTRTATTCATGTAGAATTTACCACCACCAAGTTGTGGCAAGAAGTTCCCTACCTTAAATTCATCATAATATTGAATAGGCAACACCCACATTCATTTGTTTCTTCCATTTTCCTTTCCCATATGTTTGATTCTCCTTAGTCTTCCTAGTGATAGAGAAGGCAAACAATAGTTAGTATTAACTATCTTCTTGTCACATTTTACARATGAAAATGCTATTGCTTAGACATAAAGTTGATACATTAAAATACCATTCATGCCAAACTAAAACTTTGTAATGCTGCTTTTCCATTTTATAAAAACTGTGTTTTATTACAGATTCTGCAAAGACTGACATTTCCAATCCATTTACATCATACTACCATGAGAGAAAAGGTCTCAAATTGCTTTGGTAACAAATATTTTTGTTACAGTTGGAGTCTCACAAATCTATTAATGCTTTCTCCCCAAAGTTTGCCATAGAGCTGAACACAGTACTGGACATAGATGCCTTCTTTCTGTTTCAGTCTCTATTACCATTAGCCTACTTTCAAATGTGTTCTTCTATTTAGAAGAGAATTTTCAAAGTAGACAACAGTGAAAAATGGCTATAAAGAAACTGAATCAAGAAAACATCATAGATTATATAGAATAATTTCTTTCCTTAAAATTTGTTTGCTAAGACAAGTGTAAAGAATGCAAAAGTGGGTAAAAGAGATTAAATATATCACAATAAAAGTCCAAAATGAATGGAACAGAATTGTTTATGCCTACATTTCTGGAATAGTTAAAACAGTAACACTGGATATTTAAAACTATTTATTCCTAGTAAGATAATTTTGTAGCTAGAAGTATTTTACCCTGAAGCCCAAAAACATTCTCTAAACTTCTCAATCTCTACTCTGAGGTTTTAGAGAAAAAAAAAAAAGGACAATTCTAATTATATAAGCCACCTCTTCTATTAAGAGACATAATTCTAGACGGTTAGAGAATTAGATCAGCCTTATCACCTTTTCTGTGGCTGTCTAATTAAACAAAAAAGCCAGGACTATCCACAAGAGATGTGGGGGAGTTGGCTGGATTGCACACAAAGCTCTACAGGTGAGGCAGAGTTTGTGGAACCTGCGTAGCTCAAATGGAAGAAGCTGTCATTAAACTTTGGGGCCTTTCCACAGCACCTAAATACACATGAATGAATCCTGAAGGAACATCTGCTACCAGCTCTGCAGAGTTCCTTCCCGTGCCCTKAAGCACCAGCTCTTTGAGTGCTCACCATATGCCTGTACCTTTCATCYCTGACAGCAGCCATCGAGCGCCAAGCCCGCAGAGCCAAGTCCTCAATGCCAAGATTCAGCAACTTGTGGCAGCCCTGGAAGAGCCAAGGATGTCTGTGCTGCTGCTAATTGGGGGTCTCTGGTCTTCCCTGCCCACCAGTGCTGCAATCTTCCCTTCTCCCTTTAGCCATTGGAAAAATCTTCCCTTCTCCCTTTAGCATTGGAAAAAGTGCCACCTTTAAAGTGAATCGCCTTTGAAGTGTACACACACTTCAGCTTGCAGCAGCTGTTGGCTCAGCTGAGCATTTTGTGGGGGTAATGAACCAAAATTTGCAAGGGATTTGGGAGAAAATGATAAATAGTTTAAAGGGGATGTTTGTCAACTGTCGTCAGCCAGTTTGGAGACCAGATGTTTATTTGTTGTGCAAACACTGGAAATGTTTGCTCCTTGGATCAAGTTGGTACCTGTTTGCATAACTAATAATTACATGGGGACACATTTGGCTAGCTTCAATCTGTATAAAGATAGACAGTAAAATTCCCTTGTGTGGGGCTAAAAGCCACATCTTTTGGTTTGTACACKTCAAAGTTAACAAAGATCCAAGTAATAGTTGGTATAGTTCAAAGATTTAAAAATACTTTGGTCCCATTAAATGTCTCTTTTCTGTTATTGACTACTAAGATATTTAAAATTAAATTTACTGTTGAATCGCAAATTCACATTTCCTGACTCTTTTATTATACAAGAAGTTACATGAAATGTAACTTATTCTGTACTAAACAGTCTCTTACCTCAGTATCAATCAAAATCATATCTTTAAATATAATATAAAATCATCCCAGGTCAGGCTGTGACAGGTTCCATACATTCTCAATGAAAAATTAGACTCATTACACTTAATATTGACAGAAATATTTTAAGGCTATTTCCATTTTCTTGACTTCTGGTAAAGTTCCAAAGACTAAATKAAGATCACAACCTTACAACAGGGGCCCATCCTTTAGGTACCACTTTCAAGACCAAGAGAGGCAGTGAGCATTTGAGGAGAGGCAAAGGAAYATGAACACAGGAATTGCTGYCTGTTAAAATCTTCAWGTGTTCAGAGAACCAGGCCAGTATGTCTGTTCCTTGAGGAATGAAGTATCAGATCTAGCTGACTCTATWATCACTTCCCTTTCAAAACAAACTCGATCTTTTCTATTATTTCATCATTTTTATCCATTTCCCTGATAGTTGTACTAATATCCATTACAATTGCTGAAATTAAAATAGAAATTTATCAAAATTCTACAGGCTGGAAGCTGATCAGTCTAAACAGTATTCTCCTGTTAAATTATGCAAACATTCACAGAATGAATGATCAGATTGTAAAACCTTTTAAAATTTACTCTTTTTCCTATAAAATAAATACAATTTGTCAAAAATTCACTCCCAGCTTCTTGATAGTTGATGCACTTCCAATTKGGTTGCCTAAAAAATAGGCTTAAATAACTTCTTGTAGCAGACCAGAGAGCTAAGAAGAAGCAGACATATCTTCATCTGAGAAAAGCATATATTTGAATTATTGTGTTTCTAAAACACTGACAAGGTTATTAAAATCAAAATCTGGCAATTATTGTTTTTYGTCATAATAACTTGGGTGAAAAAGAAGGTACCATTTCCATTCCAAGAACAAGGATCAYAGTTCTTCAAGAAGTCTGAAAATCAGTAAAATAGGAAAATCTAYTGGTAATCAGCKAAGTGGGAAGATTTTCTTCCCTGGATGAAGGTCTGTCATGTCAGCATCATACTGTGTTGGCATCTTGTGTAGTGTCCTCAGTGAACTGAGTAACATGGAAAGAAGGTCCTCTCCCTAAGCACTGCAGGAGACTTCAGCTCCCTGTCCTCTCTGTGTCCCATCTGCAGAGCCTCAGCACACAGGTGCTGTGGACACTGAGGGCAGGGTTGAGTTTTCCAGCCTCAGGTGCTAATTTAAAATCTCCCCAGGTCCATCCATGCTTGGRGAACAGAAACAGGCACCTTGAGAAGGCAGTGTAGGTAAGAGGTGGTTGAATGACCTCCCTGAAATTCAATCTATATTGCCATGGAAAGGTTTTGCATCTCTCCATTGATCATACAAACAGCTTTGAGACACTTGGCTCCTAATTTAAATGTCTCAAAAGCTTAGGTTCAATTGGAACAAATAACTGTACAGCTATTAATGTTGAGCAGGATGTGACCAAGTTACCTACTCCTGGTTCCCATCTCCTGGCCTTTTTCCTATTCCAGTGTAAAGCTACAACTACAAACTGGGGTAAAAATGTAGTCCTGTGAAGGTACTGGATATTGGTTAACCAGGAGACCATGAAACAAATCACAGGGCAGTTTGTTTGAGAGACAAATACACTTGTGCAGATCCTGATTTGGTCATTTATTTACSCTTGTGAGAGTTACATAATTTCTTTCTGACTATTTCTCCTTGTTTGGYTTTTCAGATTTGCTTCTCTGCTAGAAAATAAATWTTTTTTTAATAAAATACCTGAAAAAAATGTTTACATAACTAATAAAGTAAATGGGTTACTAATGGGTAGCTCCACCTTTTCTAAATACCTAAAATTTAAGGTGGCTCTCAAGATAATATTTAAAACCTGGCTTGACATTTTTTAAAGAAATAGCTGTTCAAATTAAAGGCTACTCCAGTGATTGATTGCATCTCAGGTGGACATGGTGGCCAGAAGATAAAAAACTTCTCCTATTTCAACATTTTAAAACTGCAGACARGAATATCCCTAATCTGATTAGGAAAAGAAGATGTGCAGTCACAAAGACTCTCCCATGTCCCACAGTCAAATCTGAAATGCACTGTTATTTTTGATGCTAATGAGAAGACTACAAGGACCCTCATATCCCTTTGCTTTTCTCAAAGCTGTCTGAATAGAAATAAAACATTAGAAATAATCCTCATTCGAATGCAATTGGTGATAATAKTCATAGCATATACTGGAGTTAGCCACTAGTTACAATGTTTCTTGTATCTTTATTTAAAGACAGTATAAAACTGCCATCAGTATCAATATTACTATAAAATAATGATAGAGAGAGACACTGACAATCGAAGAGTATAAAAATGAAAATCAAGATTTAAATTGATGATTTAAAGGAAACATTRCTGATGAATGGATGAGTGTCCTTTRGGTGGGAAAGYCATATCTTTTGTGACTCAGCTGYGGAATTTTCTACAATGTGTACTAAATAAATTCCACTTATAAACCTTGAAATGTATGGAATGTTCTGTAAGTGTGTTTTAAGAATTCCTACTTCAAGTTACCTTCTGGTCAATGGTTCGGTTTTTTTTCTGGAGTGTTTAGAAAGCTTTTTTACACCTAATGATACAAGTATTTAGGATAATGTTTACCTTCATAGATAAGTGAATACCTTAATTTGCAGGCATGCAAGAAGACCTGTTTGGAATACCTCTCTAAAAAGGCTGCATTTATCCAGCAACTCCAGCTTTCTTACTTAGCAGTCTTTCTTATCTTCGTCATCTTCAAAAACATATTAAAGTGTCATTAAAACTAAATGGCAGTTTCAAAGATTACTGGTCTYATATATAATTATTTATTATTTTTTAGTAATGTGTGAAGGGAGGAGGGGGGTGGTGGGTTCCAATAAAACTTTGAAGTCAAATGTAAAGAAAATTTCATTTCTAAGTGGAAGTTCATTTCTATTTATAAATGRAATCAAAATAAAATAATTTTTATGCTATGAGCAATATCTGGAGTTTGGAACTCCATGGAATAATATCAATTCACAGTTCATTGTTCAAGACAGATTCGTAGCTTATGACGGAATCACTTTTGTATTTGTATATAATAGAAAGATTTAGTAAGTGGAGAGTGCTTAATGATACAGATACAAAATTCCATAATAGTCACCTGTCCAGACATTACCATGTCAAAAATTATTTTAATATTCTCTCCTGCAAGTCTGTTTGTAAGACAGCATTCTCTGCTGTCAAGTTCGTCCTGGGCACAAAGCATTTGCCACCTCTTTCATGAAGTTCTGATTCTTAAAATTTTTTAAAAACTTTTTCATTTACTTGTAATTTTAAAAGTCACATTAAACTAAAAGTCTATCCCATATTGCCTGGTTTTCTGTATAATTAATGACTGCCAAATTGTGGAAATTTTTTCCCACTTGTTTTTCCTACTCAAAAGAGAATAAGAGTCTTTCTAGTGGTTCTCAAGATTTTAATAAAATCCATTACCAATTCCTTCCAGATCTCTCTTTTTGCTATTATTTAAGCAATTTTCAAGTATTTTGTTTCAATCACAATTCAGTTGTTTATCCATGCTCTCAGCTAATTAATGAGCCATAGGGGATAGCCAATGATGCACAACAGCAATGATCACTTGAGAKCCACCTCTGAGACTGTAAGGGTAAYAGTTATTCCAAACCATATGGCAGAAGGATCAGCCTTCCATCTTACATTCAGACAGAGTTCAGATCTATTCYAATTTATTAGTACAAATAATCTAAGATAATTGCAATCATCAGACTACCTGTGTATTGTAGTTTTAATGGAACTGCATTATTTTTAAAGAGTAATAATATTGGATTATTAAATTCATCTGCTGCTGGAAGGATCAAAATTTTTTAATCTTCACAAAACTTTGCAATGCAGCACTTTTCACATATTTGATACTTCATTTTTTCCACCAGCTTGCTGAGTCTGGATATGTCTGTAGTGATGGTCTTGGCAGAAGCAACCAACTTCTATTCATAATCTCTTCTATGAATTTCTATGAAATTAGATAATAATAATGTAGTAATAATGTATATTAAGTCTATTCACTTGACCAAATAAATTCATAAATCTGCACTATATTTTTCTTATTGTATTTCATCTGTAAATCCTAATTCACTTTTCAGAGGAATCCTTTTCATTATCCTCATGTTAGAGAGGATGAAATGGAAGTAGTTTAAGATAGCACAGCAAATTATTTAACCTAGCAAGACTTTGTTTCTTGAACTGCACTCTGCTATTTAAGTTACCAAACAAAAAAGATTTCTGCTGAGATCTTTATTTTGTACTGTATTAACATAAAGTATTTGTTTATATAACTGAAGAAAAAGCATAATAATCTGCATTGAAGCTACACAGCCTAATGAAAGYTGATATAAATATTATCCCAGGAGTTCCAGGAGAAGACAATAAAAAAGGTCTTACAGAGAGAATTATCTATACAATTAAAACCATTAAAGGTACATGTAATCCCAGACAATTAGCTTGACAGTACTGATAGATTTTATTTTTCTTTAACTGTAGATGCAAAACAAGGACTTTCTTTTAAATTARACATTMAATTGCTTCAGAAATATTTCTTATTRTTTCCCCTGAGCAAAACATTTCTGATATAATGTAGGTTGCTATCTACTCAAGCATTTTTCATAGATAGGTCATTAAATTTGGAATAAAAGAGAAAGTAAGGAACTCCAGATCCCAGTTTTAGGCTGAATTCTAAGGAAATTAAAGAGAGAGTTCTACATATCTGTYTGACTATATGGCCTCTAAATATCCTGGAATACAATCACCAATTTCARCAGAATTTGACAGACTGATAAATGCTATGGGCTTCTTACCAAAAGATAGTGTGTTAGAAACCTAAAACCTTTAAAATRAAACTCAGAAAAAGGATCCAACTTTTTAGAAATATGTTAAAGTTATAAATTAAATTATTACTATTACCATGAGCTCTGGCTGATGGTTTAGGAACATTAAAATTGCTAGCTGGTAACGTGACAATACCAAACTCAATGTTATTATGTTTCAGAATCACGTTTTAATATTGTTAAATATTAAATATAATTAACATTATATAATTAACATTAATTAACTTCAAATATAATTAACATTAGTTAAAAATATAATCTGCTGGATTTCATAGAATCATAGAATGGCATGGTTGGAAAGGACCTTAAAGATCATCTATTCCAACCCCTCTGCCCAGGGCAGCGGTGTTGGGTTTGTGTGGCAAGGTTTTGGTAGTGGAAGGGACCTACAGGGGTGGCTTTTGTGAGAAGCTGCTAAAAGCATCTCCCAAGTCCAACAGGGACCATGCCAGTGGCTCCAAGACAGACCCACCAAGGCCAAGGCCCAGCCCCTGAGCACTGTCAGGGGTTTTGGTGGGCACCTGGAATCCAGCCAGGGTCAACCCATGAGAGCAGGGACAGCTTCCATCAAATCAGGCTGCTCAAAGCCCAGTCTGACTGTACTTGAACACTTCCAGGGATGGGACATCCACAATTTCTCTGCCCAGCCTGTTCCAGTGTTTCTCCACCCTCATGGTAAAGAGTTTCTTCCTAATCTACCCTCTTGCCATTCACCTTCATCTTACCACTGCCTGCCACTGCAAAAAAGCCCTCTCCAGCTCTCCTGTAGGCTCCCTCCAGGTACTGAAGGTACTTCAATATCTTTCCAGAGCCCTCTCTTCTCCATCTGAATCAGCCCAGCTCTCTCAGGCTTTTCTCATAGGAGTGCTCAACATCTTTGTGGYCTCCTCTGGATCCACTCAAGCCCATCCACAACTTTTTTAATTGCAGGCCCYGGAGCTGGACSCAGCACTCCAGGTGGGGTCTCATGAGAGTGGGGTAGAGAGACAGACACACCTTCCCTGACTTTCTGGCCACACTTCTTGTGATGYAGCCATGGATACAGATTTATCTGCWGCAATTACACTTCARCTTGTTCARATTTRAAAGGGACTTTGCTCACTTCTCTGTGTTAATTRTGGCATGAACTGCATCTTCTAGAAACTTGCTTTCAACAGCAAAAATTCAATAACCATGKCTTTAATGTAAAAATTAAACAAAACCTACTTTTTAGACTGAACTATTTCTGCCTGTCTTAACATCAGATAAAAAGCCTGAAAGTCAGAATGGCAAGTTTTTGCTCCTGACTGCCTGAGAACCTGAGGGACCTAAGCACAGAACCYATRTACAACTTCYKGACAGTGTATGTGACCTCTACTTAAMTCAAGGTTACATACCAGCCTGAAATATATTTTTTATCAAAAATAAAACATTTTTATCCTGTTTGGTCCATTCTCTTCAGTGTTTGCCAGTTATTGCCTCAGGCTATTCTGTGGGGCTTCTGAGTAGTTATAACTTCTCCTCTGGATGCTGTTGTGTTAGATTAACCTCTGGTTCTCCAAAGTTCATGTTTTTATTCATTCTGGGAATCAAACCACCAATACATTATCTTAGGAGATCCYCAAAACCCCTCTGTATTAAACAAAGGAAATTGTTCATATGTCTTCCACAAGTTWTATTTTCCAAATATATATATTGACCTTATAACACTATCTAGTCTGAACACAGTTTCATTGTAAAGCATATGTGAAAGGCAAGAGCTTTCCTTCACTGGCAAACCAAAAATAAAGAGTCCCATGAGCTCTCTCTGTCAGCAGGGAGGCATTTCCAGTTTATTTATAGCTGTCTAAAATGGGTGCTTTCATTTCAGATTTCTGCCCATGTTACAGGAATTCATGCAATTTAATGCAAGTGAATACWTTACCTAATTTTCTCATGTTCCAAATATATTTTTCTCCTAATGGTTCCAATAGCATTCAAATCAAAACCATYTTCCTACTGAATCCAGACATCCAAACTAAAAGCAATGGGCAGGATCCACAAACTGAGGRTAACGAATCCTTAAAGAGATTGATATTTGTTTTTAACATTTTATGAGGAAATGCTTCTGACTTCCATTTGATTCTTAGAGGAAAGRACCCATTTAGGGGATTTAGTTATCCAGATGTTGTAAAAATATGAATTCGATTAGTGAGGGGAGTTGGGGCAAAGAAAAAATCTTTTGTGTGCTTTACTCTAGAGGACTATTCTTAACCTTAGGGCCCTTCCTAAACATCTGAYAGGACAACTGGCCTCATGGTCTGACCACTGAATTTGGTTCTCTTGTTACCTACTACAGTCATAAAGCTTTGCTAGGAAGTAGGATGCACCAGGTACGTACTGTAGGGGATAGTCCTCAAAGCTGGAATTCTGAGGACCTGGATTTATTTCTGTTTCTCTGCTAGAGACTGATGTGTCCATGGAAATGGATCTCGCACCTCTGAGCTTCAATCTTCCCTTCTTCAAAGTAGGAACAATCCTGTATAATGTTCTCACATGTGCTGATGAAAAGTGCWATATGAGAGTGATTTATTAATTGATAGAAGCTGTTTTATGTCACATATTGATTAGAGTGCTTTATGCTGGCTTCCAAGYAAGTTGTGGTTTAAATCAAATAAGATCAAGAGGGAAACAAATAGTGTGAGCATGTCCTTACACCCTTTAATCCTGTTTTAACWCCACTTGTTTAAATTGCCTTCACTCCTGGGCTGTGGCAGTTTGCTGAATACTGAAACCTTGTACACCTTCATTCATGAACTCTGACTTTTTATCTCCTTCCCTGTGTGGTTGTGGGCTGCCAGGAATTATAGAAGGAAGTTATCCCTCTATATATCAAATCAAGGGAAGAAAGTCTGACATACCAAAAACATAAGTGTGAGAGATTTTCAAAKAAGGTTTTAAAGGCAGCAGAGGAGCTGTTTTTCCTGGAATAATCAGCAGGCTGTTCCAGAGCTACAGGGTGGCATAGTAATAAAGGTGCAAAATGTTCAGCAGGTTTGGAAGACAAAGAAGGCAGTCAGAAAAGGAGAGCTGGGGGGCTGCRGAGAGAGGAAGAGGTGAGCAGGGCAGGGATACAAACAGGATCCTGTGAAGGGTTTTAAGTGAGGAAGAGAAGCTTGAACTTAATATGTAAGGAAAAAAGGAAAGAGCAAGACAGAAGWTCTTTGCAGATGTATTTTAGATGGAATGAAAAGAGGCCCAAAAGCTGRTAGCAACTGGAAGCTGCTCATCCAGATTTGCAGTTTGATCTACAAGATTCCCATAGCCTAACCCACCATCCTTTGATCTTTATCTTTTTCAAGTACTCACAAGAGCACAAGACCACTGCTGCTGTTGAACTAAAATTGTATTCCACTGCCAGATACTGGAAGTWACTTACCTCCCCTCAGCCTAATCATTCTGTCATACCATCATTTAAAATATCAGGTACCYGTTCTTYTTTGAAATTACATAATGATGTTCTTTCTGCTACTCTGAATCACTTCACTGTTCCTCATGTAGGATAATAGATGTTTTCTTTGCATAACTTGATAGGAGGGGTGAATTTAAGGGCTTTCACTAATGGTACAACTTGATCTTCATTTGGAAGAATTTACTCTACAGCCTTGCACCAAACTGATTTTCCTCACTAACCTTCACCTCATAATGCAGCAAAAGTAACAAGGTCCTAAATACAATGTCTYAAATGCATTTTACAATATTTAGAATATTTTAAATCACAGTAAACTTGGTATATTGATTTTCCTGTAAATTTTTCTGACGAAGAATTGAAATCTGTCCGTTTGGATTTGACCTCTAATATTTATTCATTTGTACCTAAAGAAAGTATAACCTGTAGATATTTGATGTTTTGGGTAGCATGTAGCCAGTAAAATCAATGACAGTATTATTGCATATATTAATCATAAGTATTTGAAATTTGTGGGATTAGTTTGACAAAGTTGAAGGAAAAATCCAAATTTAAATTTCTGTAATTTATGGTTATCATTTAGATGGGTGAAGGGAACAAAGAAACTGTATTTGCTCATAGCTACGTTTACCAGCTATGTTGTTTTTAATTAGACACTTTCAAGAATGCTCTGTGTTAGATTCCCTCCCAAGCACTATTAAAAAGGAAAGCCAAAAATCAAATTTGARCTTCTTGCTAGCTCCATAACACTGGATTTCCAGTATTAAATCCTCTATATAGAATGGTGATACAAGCATGTGGGATATTTGTTTTCCCATTTACACACATTCTCTCTGGATGCAGCAAAGTTTTCCTATCATATCTGATGTCCAGGTCCAACACTTAGTCTCCTCTCAGAGACAGGATTTTTTTCATGGAAAAGAACTTTCTAGGAAGGCCTTTTTCACTCCCTGTAGACTCATTTTCAGGTTCTTTTTTTTAGCTGTGGTAACAAAATAACTTGCACTGAACTCTTCCTTTCATATCTAATTGCCAAAGTACAGAATAACTTTGAAAGGGTCATAGTCTTGGCATTTCTTCCTCATTCTCAAAGAGTGAAGAACTTCATCAGTGGGTCGGCTTTTATGAATCTGTCATCTCTTGACCAGTAAACAAAGCACTTAGACAAAAAAAGAACTTTGAGTTGTAGGATACTGGAGGAAAAATAATKATGGAGTAAAATCTTAGTATTCAAACAGATGTCTCCTCAACCCGAAAGAATATTGTATTTTAATCACAGATTTYGGGATATCTGATATTTTCTCTAACCTTCAGCTCCTGGAGTAATATTTTTACATAAGAATCTCAGCCTTCATGTAAAAACTACCTCACCTTAGGCCTCATGGTTAAAACATTAACTGTAAAGTCTCATGTAAAATYGAAGAGGGCAAATAAAATGTGTAAACATGATCATGCAAATACATGTTCCTAAAACCAAGCTCATTATTATTCAGGAGCTAACACGTTTCTTTTGAGTGTCTGAGTTCAGAAATACTGCCAATGACACAATCTTTAGCCTAGTAAGGTAGAAGATCAGCATAAATCAAAAAAGATAGGAAATAGTAAGGAGAGAGTGGAGAACCTGGCAGGAAAAACACTGATACCATTATGTACCCTTTCCATGGGTGCTYGTGAGCAACACAGCTGAGTAAGTGAAGCAACTGGAGACATTCGACCTGACAGCAGAAATGGCTGAGCAGCTTCAGTGGAGAAAGAAAAGCTGCTGCTTTTGTGGATGGGTCTGCACAGCACAATATACAGGAGATAATGTCAAAGAAAGTGGAGAAGAGAATAAACAGGCTGTTAAAGGACAACATTGTTGAGGGAGAAAAGGAGGGGTTACACATTATTTTACTTTATATCTGTCTAAAGCTCTCTGGCTTAGAAAATAAAGATTTTTTTCTACAGTAGCAAGAGATGAAATATGGGGTTTAAATGTTCTGAGTTCCATAACATAACCACATTTCAACACTCATGAAAAGTGTATCTAAAGCTTCAGTTTAACAAATTTACAATTTTGAAATTTTCATTATTTATAAATCCAGAAACGTTAAAGAAGAGGTAAGAATAGATCTGCATTATGAGTTCAGCTTAGATCTTAATTTACAGCTCACATCCAAGTGCAAACTCCTTGTTCCTCCTTTGCCCATGTACTGGTTTGTGTGCTAACTGTGCTCTGGGAAAGCCAGGAGTATCCCCTGTCAAGCTTTGGCTGTACAGTCTGYACAGTTAAAGACATTCAAGCCACTTGGCTCCAAAGTCTCATATCAAACCCAAAGTGCAAGTCAGCCTAATCTAAATGTGGTTGTATTAATTTAGACAGAATGGCTTTTAAATGACTGCCTTGTAACGTGAATGGCATGTGTGAACAGGGAGATGCTCTGTTCATCTCCCTTGAGCTGCTCTAGGACACACAGACAGGTGAAATGGAGTAAACATCTCATGGCTGCTTTACTGTATCTCACACCAGTGAAAGCCAGGGCAGAAATGCATTATTACAGCCCCAGCCCAAGCAGGTTCCCATTGCTGTTCCACCAGGATGGGTGCAGTGYCACTGACACTGCAGGGATTGTGTGCAGCCTGGGGRCAGCACATGCTACCCACAGAGCAAGGTGGCCYCTCTGCAGAATCTATTTCTTGGYCATTCCATGGAGTCTCCRAGTCTCCAYGGAGTAATGCCTGACATATGMAAGCTCTCATTTTTTAAATGCTCTWTAAARRTGTTTTTCCAAACTCCTKCAATGAGTTCAGCAGTCTCTAAAAGTGAAACACAAAGCTCTTGAGCTGTTAAGTCTGAAGCTTTGGAGCCCCCTAAATGCAGATAGTTTATTTAAGTTCTGGGTGATTTTCTGAGTTTATTGCAACTGTACTTTATAATTTGTATCCTCTGTTTTTTACTACAATAATTTCATTCTTCATAGACTAATCTTTTTTTTTTTACCTCTCTAAAACAGTGTGCTCTCAGTTGCTCCCTTATTTATTTTTCAATAACTACTTATTTCTAAACACCTAATTTTAGCTGAGGTTTCATTCAGTCCCTCCTTTTGATCACTGCCAACTTAAATGAGGAGTCAAGTCACAACATTATATTATATTATATCTATGCATACACCTGTAATATGAAGAAAAAATTATTTAGGATGYAGCCTACAGCATCAAATTTTGCCATGCAATCTATTGAGCACTGATTAGAACAATTCAGCAACAACTCAGGCCAATTAGCAGCACTAGGATCTGCTCAGCCTCATAACCTCTACAAYTTTTCAGGAATATATTCAGTTACTACGTCACTGAAAGCAATTCATTGCCTGAAAACATATTCTCTACCAGCTTTTATGACACCATGCAATGGAAATGGAATATAATTTAGTCTGGAAATTCAAATACTGTCATGTCAACATCCTGAAGAYTTAGACATGCCTGAATGCATGTACACACACTTTATATTAGTTCCAGTGTAAGTGGTGCTGTTTCATGTAAGGAAGCCTGGCCTAGAGCTTAAAAAAACAGGTTTTGCAATTTTGACTTTTCCAGGGCCTGTTTGCTATCCTTAGGAAACATTCTGATGCCTTCTGTTTTCTATCTGCCTAATTTGAAGATCATACTACTCTCTTTTATGCTGCTCAAAGAACTACAGATGAAGTTACTGAGGGATGGGAAATCAAAAAACCCAAAAACTAGTAAATCATTAGATTGCCTCAAGTTTCCTTAACAGCTTTGTGTTRGCAAATTATGAAAATAAGTATGTAATGACTAGACTGCTCTTTGGTAGTTTTCACAAGCAATTCTGTGAAAAGACAGTCTGATTTCCTCTCACCTCAAAAAACACCACAAACTTACATTTGATGTCTCTTCTGTCTAGGCTTTGTCTAAAACTTGGCCAAACTTKCACAAAATCATCCTTGGGTTCTACAGACTGGAATGCCATCARACTTGGGTCTGGCACACCACACTGAATTTAYCCTGTGACAAAATGTGGGTTTGGARAARTTTTATCCTGAGTTCAGATGTATATCTCATAAAGCATGGAGTCAATGAATGTGAGCTGCTCTCAGCACTGGCCAGAAGTAGAAATATGAGATGTGATTKAGGTTATCTCTGCTCTCCCTTGATCTTAGTGCCAGTTTGGCTGCTAATGYACATGAGAACAGCTTCAATAAATGTGAGGTTATATATAGCCCCAGAGAGGATGTGCAAAGCACTGGAGATGTTCATTATTCTGAAATTATCTAACTCTGCCTGCAGCTTTGTGTGCTATGGCAATCATCTGGCCAAAAGTAGCTGCCTAGTGAGGGAGCCATTCACATCTTGCTTACAGTCAATGGAGAGAAGTAGATATTTGTAGGGCATGGTTCATCTCACTCTGAAGAAGACATCTMACACAAATCAGATAAAAGGCACCCTAGAAGTGCCAGAGCACGCTTCCAAGCTGAATCTGTAGAGACAAGAATTTGATTTAGGATTGGAGAGTGGTAGAGAGGGAAAGAGGCAAATGCAGAGGGCAACATATCTGGCTAATTTTATCCTATTTTAGGATAAAATTTTAATCCTTCCTGGAGATCCCCACTTCTTTAACTAAGAAGAGATCATGGGGTAGCAGTCTTGGGYAACAATATCCATGTGTGCAATTCTAAAATGGCAGGATTAATGCCAGTCTGGGACAGTTTGAGGCCAAGTTTGACCAGATTTAGTTGCATCCCGTTGTGAAATGGATTTTTCCTTTCTTATGTTCTTTCTGTATCTTATCAAATTCTTATTATTGATAATAACGATGATGGTGATGATGTATAACAGCAACAACAACAACAACACAACAATAGTTCTACTTACTTCACACTGCAGGCCAAAATTGCTTTGCAATAGAAGCTAATTCAAGGACTTCATGCAGGTCATGCCCCCACAGCAGCATGCCTGTATCTCTGTGACACAGCACCATGGTAATGTRTGGGATCATCCCTTGGTCTRTACATTTGAGTTACTCAGCAATTACTGGTAGCTAAGAAAGCAGCAGMACATTTAATACTGTAATTATGTCCTAAGATGCAAATCTGATTGAAAACTGAATCAGTACACCCAGGCCCAAATGACTTTTTGAGAGTATAGGGCTYTTCCTCTATTTCAGCAGGATGGGATATGGATAAATATTATTTGAAAGTCGTTTGAAACAGAGCTTCACATGATTAACCTAAAGGAGTCCATGGTACTTTGCAAAAATAGTTTTTTAATTGTTATGGACCTATTAATTTTAATGATGGAATWGTGAAGTATTTATACATTTAAGCAAATATACCTAATGTGACTAGTTTTCAGACTCACATTGATAAGGAGATTAATTTTGTAGTTCAAAAGAAATTTCACTTYGAATTATGCTTGTTTACATCTCTGGAATTCATCTTGACAGGTTAAAATGGTGAAGAAAGGTCAAAGCCAGGAATTTCCCCAGAAGAATTTGGCAAAAAAAAACTAACATAAGAACTCTGTCTTAGCAATGTGTTCATTTTTTAGGGATGGTCTGGCCTGACTCAACTCTTCWCAATATTTCAATTATAAACACAACTTCTGTGTTTATTTTCTATACAATTTATTATGGAATTTAAAAAATACTGTACCATTAAGTACGAAAATTTCAGTTCCAGATACTTTGTAAAGAAGTTGCCTGTTTARTGTTTTCAGACACCAAAAAATMTGTTGWMCAATGYAATATCTTTTCTGATAAGATKKCTAGTTGCTAYACTTGCAYTGAAAATAACTGGTTGCACATTAGTGAGGCTTAATCCTGTGATGTCAATATGAATCTTCTCCTCATTTCARTATAAAGCATGCTCAGCAAATGGGAGCTTAACTAATGTTAGTAAGAATRAAGCATAAAAGTTAAGAGATTATTACAGCCTTTAACACAGTAGCCCAAAGATYTTGRTAGAAATCAGATCATRCTTTCACATTTTTGGGTCACAAGTYTCTGTCCAGGCTATCTGTAGATTGTAASTAAGACATTGAAATGAAATGTCCCTTCAATTGTCACAAAAAGTAGCAGCCAGAATGGATACAAAGTATATTTCTTTAATACTGCTCTGGAGAAACAGCTTGAATTTACTGCCAGTAGTTTTTGGGAAAAGAACTAAAAGATTATCATGTGTAAAAGAAGTGTATTCCTTGTTGGGACTCAGAACAAATGTCTAAAATCCAATTAAACAAAACTACTATTCCACCCACTAAATTTATCCATACAGTTATGAAATAAGAGAAAGGMGACATTTTCAGGCACTTTAGAGAARCTTRTGTGGCAGARAACTTGAAAGAGTTCTTAGAGTTCTTTGTGAATTCAAAAGMCTGCTGAAGGACAGTGTATAAGGGAGAAGGATTTTTACTTCTTCTGTGATTTACTCTGAAGCTCTTCCATGAATGTATGTACAGAACAAACTGCCTTGGTTTTCATGCGTTAACAGTAATATTTTTGGAGACCAACACTGCTTAAAGTAGTTTAAAATAGTTTAATTTCCAGAATAATAAGACTCTTCCCTCTAAAGCATGCAGCATCCCCTACAAAATGTTGAGACTACATTTCCAAGTGAAAGGTGACCAACTAGATATTAYTGTTTTTCAGGACCCTCATGAAGTTTTGGAGATATTATAACAATTTAAGAACAGAAACAACTTTCTATTGTTTCAGTGAATGGTCACTTTGTGGGTGAGCAAATATTTCTACAATTCAGATGAGGGAGAAAGAAATACCTTGCAGTGAAACACAGCATCTCTCCCTACAACTGTACTGAAGTTGGCTGAAAACCAAGTTTAGATCAAGGTCAGCCTCTATGTTCTTGATAGGCTTAATATACAGAACAAAGTGATTTAAGTAGCTGTAGGCATTATGTTCTTTTTCAGGAAGTGATTCTGATTTGCATGCTACATTGAGGYTCTGGAAAACTGTTCACCCCTGGGGTCAAGAAATAATTTAACCGTTTTTATACATACATAGAACTTTATAAGTGGGATTTATGTTAGAGGAAATAGTGATCCAGTTCCAATTCTAAATGATAGTGTCTTATAATGTAGGAAATAAAGTACAGGTTCAGCCTGGTAATAAAAATTTAAAAAAAAAGGAGCAAATTGTCAGGCTTAGTGAAAGCTGAAATAATTTTGAAAGACAGAGGAGCAGTGTTCTGCTAAACAGAAAACAGCCATTAGRACCTCACTGATGAGTTTGTGGAAAATGTTACTCCTATGACATAGTTCCAGGCATATTCTGGATGCTGGCTGTTATTCTTAGAGACTTATTTACAGCTCTTTTCAACAAAATTATCTTCCTGAACCTTTCCAGGGAACAGCAAACAATTATCATTATTCTTCATTATTTGCATTCCTCTAATGCCTACAGGAGTAACCAAGAGGCATTCAACACATTATTTAAAAACAAACACAGGTCCAAAACTTACGAAATCCAGCCAAAAGGAACTCAACTGAAGCTCAGTGGAAACACTAGAAACTTAGTTTCTTCTCAGGAAAATGTTGCTGAACAGGTTTTTCTTTGAAATCAGGATTTCCTTGTTTGTGCTTGTTTCAAGAATCAGAACTATTCAATCAGAACTCTTCTCATGTTTCTACTTTAGTACAGATTTTCAAAGGCATTTCAAAGCCTTAAAGGATAACAGTAACTGAATTTAAGATAAACCAAAATTATTCTCTTCACATGTCTATAAAGGAGTGAAAATTCACACAGATGAAGTCACTGGAGACAGATGGAGGAAAACCTTTTATTATTTGAAATGAACAGAAGAAAGCAACATTTCCTTCATTAGGGTTTCCTTTTACAAGGAGAAGTTATGTTTTGAACATGTTAATGGCACTGTTATCTGCATAACAAACCCATCCTATCACCTCCCTGCAGCCCTGGAGCAGTCTGACACCGGCTCCAGTGAGAACAGGATTAAGCTGCAATACATTTTTCACTGAGGGATCCTTCTGAGATATTTTGTTGCCAGAAGCACTGCTGATTTCCCTATCTAGCTGAAAATTAGTGTAGAAGAATTGCAGAGTTTTGCTGAGTGACTAGTTAGTAAAAACTTACTCCTGTCTTGCCCTTCAGTTCAACCCACACTTCTTGATGACTCTTCTTTCTGCCTGTTCCCACTTGCTTATGTTCCCACTTGCTTATGTCTTCAGTCCTTTATCTATTCCACAGAACTGCCACCTGAGCAAACTCATTTCAGACAAAATAAGGATCCTTAAGTCTGGAAGGATGTAAAATATATTAAATTTTTGAACCTCTTTTGGTTAAAAAAAAAGAAATAAAGAAATAAAGTTCAGGGCAATGAATTTTGCTTTTTRGATCAGCTGACCTGCCTTCATTTGAGCAAAGACCTGGATAAAGCCTGGAAGGAAGCCTCCTGGCATGTTAAAAGAAGTCCTTGCACCTCTCTTGGTGGCTGTCAGATTGGATGGAGTTAGTTTTCCTTGGCAGTCTTTCCAGAGCCTGCAGATGCATGCTGTTGGACAAAGACACGCAGGAGGGGCTGCATGACCCCCTTCCAGCTGTCCTGGAGGATTTTCTCTAGGACAGCAGTGACAGTCCATGATGCTTCAGATAAAATAGGAAATCACATTCTCAGTCCCCATGAACTGAATCCATTGTCACAAAGTATTATGATAGCTTCAGATAAAACAGAGGCTACAAGAATTGCAACACTGACTTATCACGCAATGTTGAAATGAGATACACAAGAGGCATCAAGTAACATTTCTAGAGACACTTTTTTGCTGTTATTCTCTAGTAACATTTCTGCCACTTAGACTATCCAAAGAGCATCAGTTAAAGCATCTGAGAGTCTTTTACATGGGACCTCACTAACACAAGTACACAAACTGTGATTTTTTTCAGCTCTGCAAAGGGCAGTTACAAACTTATTTGTGGTAGGTTCCAGTTGTCTTTTTCTGATCTGTAAGCAAGGAGAACCTGGGGTTTCATTATTTCCATTCTAAGTATCTAAAATGTAGGCTTTCTCTCTGAGCCTGGTATTACCCTCAAAGACAGTGGAGAGAAAGGGGGCTGGAAGTCATAGAAAGTTATTACAGCATGAGGTGGTAGTGCCTGTGACTTTCAATAGCCAGAAAGTATCTTAGCAGAACTCAAGGTGTCTACATCTGGACAGATGAACCCTATCCTTGGAGCCCAGATACAGGAGATGCCAATACTTCACGCTCGTTCAACCTCTCTGGCAGTGCTTAGTCGAGGAATTATTATTTCAATGAGCAGGCTTTGCAGAATGTTGAGTCTGTTGCAGGAGAGCTTCTCTACCATTTAAAAAACAGCATTAAGCATAAATACAACTTTGTTAGGTCAACCAGTCAACCACAGTGCCTGCCCCTCTATAGCTGTTTCAACAGGTAACAAAGATAGTAATTCACACTATTTACTACAATGCAGCTTTCTTAAGAACTCAGTTGGGTTTGATGCACTTAACCCTAAAAGATGCAGTTTATTTGATTGCCAATAATTTTTTTAGAAATTAGTACTTAAATAGTTTCTCAGTGTTAATCTTTATTTTGTCTTATAACATGCTTTTCACTATAATATATTATATATTGGTAACTGCTACAATATTATGTTGTGACAATATAAGATATTTTACTATTTTTTACATAATCCTTCTCACCTRATTTTAATTTCTTTATATTCTTTCCTTTTATATTTATAGGTGTATATTCATTTTTCATCATACCTGATTTGCCTAAGATAATACAAATTTTTTTTTGCAGCAAAACGGAGAGATGGACCTTCATTTCCCAAATCATAAATGAAGTATCTAAAAAGTTGTCAAACTCAGGAAAAAATTGATAAGAATATGTTCTTCTGCATTGGATGCCTTTTGAAATTATTTAAACTTTTTCTTTACAAAGTTCAGAATTCTTTACAAACGTAATACTTCAGAGAAACAGAACACAATAGAATTTTATTCCTTAAAAAGCTATTAAAAATGCAATATCCTGAATAACACCAATCACAGTGTAGAAAGGGAGGAGCAGTGTCTGGAATTTTGTGAGTGGCATGCGTGGGCAGACTGAGCCATTTACACAAACCAGAGTTGGTTGATGTGGATACACTGAACCGTTTCAAAAGTAAAAGTATCAATAACGACTTTGTTGCACTGAAGGGTAGACCAGCCAATAACCACATGATCCCATCCTGTGCTCTTGGCAGTCTGAAACTTGAGTCCCTGCATATAGGAAAGTATAAATATAATTCATTCAATAAAAAATTGACTGAAGGCCTTCTAACTTTTTTTTTTTTTAATCAAAGGCTTTTGAATTTGGTTCTTTTCTATGGAAATCTTCAAGTCGTGTTCTTTCTTCCAACCAAACCAGTCAATCTCCTCACATTAAATAAATAAAYAAATAAATAGTGGTTTTCCTACTTCCTGTCCCATTTTTGGAGCTGTAAAATTATAGAATATGTACTAGTACAAGTTAGAATGCAAGAGTGTCTTTCTCCTTGTTTTTTTTTTTTAAGGCAGAACTGTCTGAATCAATAAAAAGCCAAACACACCCCTCATTTAGCATTGCTTTTGGTTAACTGGATGCTTGCAAAGCTACAATTACATAGATCAGACAACCCTGGCGAGCTAAACCTAATACTGCTCTAATTATATTTGAAAGACAATATTGTATTAAACCTGAGGTATCACAAGACTGCTTGACTGAGGTGTTGAAACCTGAAGTAGATTAAAATCATTGAAGGGGGAACGGAAGAGAAGTGAAGATTTAGTTTTTATGAGAAACTTGCTTCCCTGAACTCTGAATYGATGTGGTAAATGACATTAACAACTGGTGCAGATGCACATTAGGTTTAGTGGCAGATTAAATCCATATGTAGTTACCACTCTGTGATACAATGTTGATCTCTCTGTGTTGGGCCATTCCAATCAAAAGGCTCCCCTTCAGCAAATTGCATCCCCACAAGAGAGACTGCCTCCACTAGTATCACCCAATCTCTTGGGCGGTCTGCTATGATCCTCTTTTTGTTGGCCTGACAAAAGCAATAATTTAATTTACTCTCACTTCCAGCCTCTGTGATACCCCAACTTTTGGAAGCAGTTTCTGCCATCCTGTTTTAATATGAAAGAATTTCAAAAGTGACTCTAAGTTTTGGGTAATTTTTTGCTGTGAAGTAATTTTTAGCACYTTCTGAAGACTTAACTCATAACATTAATTCTCCAAAAATACTTGTGAGTATTTTGCCTAGTAACACAAATAATAGCATCCAATCCAGCTGAGGGTATAAGAATCACATGGATTTACAAGATGTGTTGGTTAGCCTGTTGAACTTCTTTGAGGAGATGGCTGCAGTGGGTGYTTGATCAAAAAGTCATTATGGCACATTAGAAGATTTCTGCAGGGATAACATCTGGTCCTAGGATGCTGATGATGCAGAGAGAGTTAGCCCAGAAAAAGCTATAGTGGATATTCTCCCCATAATCCTACAAGATCTAGTCACTAACTGAGTGACTACAGGTCCCAGGCACCTAGGCAGGATTTCTGAAGTGCTGAGCAACCCATGTCACTTAGTTGAGAAAAGGACAGGGCAGAGAAAGTTAGGAGTGCACTTGTGCAAAAGAACATTGAAGAAAAAAAAAAGGAAACGTCTTCTCCATTAGATAAAGGTGGGAACATTCTAATGGTGAATTCCTGGACCTTTCTGACCATTATAAAAAAATGAAGGTCTAAGCAGTAAGCAAGATTCAAGGAGATTGAAGTTTGATGCCTCTGAAGACATTTTGATGCACACATCTGGTCCCTTGACCCTTATTGAAAACAGATATGGTCGCTTCTGCTGAAATCTTCAAAGGTTTTAGAAGAATAAATGTGCTGAAGGGGATGAGCTTTAATATGCAAACACAAACTATTTGGGTCATTGAAGCATATGAAATATTCATTGGAACAAATATGATCAAACTTCTCCGTTTGTTTATGATTCGAGTTCAAACATCATCAAGATGTTTCTGCCATTGTCATGTATAAATCTGTTCTCTGCATAGAAAAAACTCATTCAGACTTCCCTCCTGCAGTCCAGCTCCTGTCTGCCCTTCCTGAACCTGCAGTCATTCTTGCTTACTTCAGGCTCTGCTGGGTGCAGGACACTCACTCAGGAAGGTATCAGCACCACACCTGGCACTGCTTCAGACCCTGCTCTCAGAAAACAATTTATTGCTCTAACAAAATGATGCAACAGTTTTCCAGACAATTCTTCTCTTGTCTTTCATATCCCAGAGAAAGAGGCCAGCTTTAGCTCCAGACATGAGTCATTCACCAGGCAGGTAGACAGTAACCCTTTCCTGCCTGGGGTGTTCCTGAACATTCCCTGCATTGCCCATCACAGAGCATCTCTGCCTCTCACTCCTCGTTACAGCTCTGCAGACTGAAGGTGCCTCTTCACCAGCACGTTGCTGCCTGCCACTCTGCTCTTCAGCCAAGCTTTTAATATCTTTTATTGCAGTAACGGGATAAAATCATGTCTGGGCAGAAACAGCTCAGCCTGGCTATCATGTAGGGGCTGAATCTCAGTGTAGAGGCTGAATCTCAGTGTAGAGGCTGAGATTGGATGCATGCATCTCCACCTAATGGTGCAGGTCACTTGAGAACCCTGACCTGTCACTCCAGCTCTGCAGCAACACTCATGGGGGTGTTTCACAGCTCTCAGAGGTCTCTTTTTAGGCAAACAGCTTTTTTTTGGRGCCTATTCTAACAGCCAGATCTSATGGTCAGTATTGATAAATGAATGYTTTTTTCAGTGTCCTTTGCWTGATATGCATCAGATGRTATTTYCACAAGAAAGACTCCTGTTAGAAGAAAGAGGCCTTTTACAAGTGAAGAACCTCAGGATTCCAGACATGTACSAACCTTATTGCAGTATAGATAAGATTGTTCTCATGCTGAGAATTTCTCATAACATTATTTTGAATAAAAATAACAATAACARTTTAAAAAACTGCTCTTTCTGTATACCAGAATAACATGAAACTTCCAAAGCAAATAGGAAGAAMAAAAGTATTCAAATAGGAACAAAAAATATTTTCTAATAAAAAGAAGGCCTCAAGCTACAGCAGAATACCTCTCAGATACCTCTCCAAAATCTTAGCATTTGCATTATTCTTTCTAAGTTATGGTGGAACAAATCCAACTCATAAAGCCAAAACATATTACACAAATATTTATTTATTTAGAAGAGATAATATGAAAACCAAGTRAATGAAGAAGTGGGGTAGCATCTTTCAAGTTTCAGTAAACTAATGGAAACCAGGAAYAAAATTTCTTCATAGCCAGATTATGAAATACCACTCACTGTGCAGCTTTTCCCATAACATTAGCAAAAACTACTAGCAGTGGTCACTGTCAGTGACAGTCACACAGACACCTTGCTGCTCCAAYRTTACTTTTATTTATGATATGTGCTCTATGTACTTACAATTGTTCATCCTAAAGACAGTACAAAAATGAAACATACCACAGAATTACATTTCTAAACAATTYTTCTTGTTTGTAGAGTAGAAGGCTTTGCTCAGAACCATTTGGAAGGGGCAGGATTCACCAATAATCATGTGTGTGTGTGTGGTGCGATCATTGCCACACATTTCACAAGAACTATATTGCCCACAAAGGCACACACATAATTCGTGCAAAGTGCAGAAATAATCCTCTGAAGCAATGAGTTAAAAATCCATTGTTTTATCTTACCTAACATCAACATGACTTAACATTTGGCAGGAAATAGCCTGGAATTATGCATGATCTATCTACTGTATCACAAAACCATCGAACATTGCCGAATTGTTTGTAGTCTTGCAGGTTTTACTCTAGTTTTAGTTTTCCAGAAATGGCATTAMTAGGTCAGCCAAGATCTTCTGACTGAAAAAGTGACATCATTCCTGGAAGTAATATTTGGTAAGAATCACACTAAAATATAATACATTCTTTTTATTGGATATCCTTCACTCAATAGAACTATGAATCACTTTGCAATTTGTTTGTGTATGTCCCCTTATGTGTAAGGATAGTGAATGTGGCATCTCCTGCCATTGGATTTCCATGCCATGTTAGGAAAGGAAATTAGGAGTAATGCAAACCAATGAAATTACAGGATAATTTTCATTTTAAAAAAATGTGACCACTCAAAGATAATTTAGCTAGGTCATCAAGGAAAATGCTCTGCAAACTTTTCCCCTGAGCTCTTCTCTGATATTTCAGTCGAGATTTATTTTTTCCTGAAAGATGACACACTAGAAACAGTGTTTTCATAGCATCTACTGCAAAATAAGTTACAGTTTACCTACTGAGTCTCTAATTTCCTTCCTACATACTGTATCTTATAAATCTCTATTCTAAATACTAGATTTCAGCTATGATGTCTACATGGAGGCAGCTGGAATTGGTGTGGCTGCAGAGTTTGTCTCCGTGTCAGTCCAGAAAATCTGAAGCTCTTCTGACTATATTTCCTTTTTACAATTTCAGGGACTATTTTCAAACAGGTCCTTATAGACATGCACAGAAGGATGTTTCCTAAGCAGGAGAATGCTTGGATAATAAGTTCAAAAATATCTCCTTTTTCATTACTGGATGTAAAATTCAGCCTYTGGAGCAAAAATGTGGCTTTTGTGGTCAGGTCAAGGCTGTTGYTGTGAGTTTAACGAGTAGCCTCAAAACATTATATTGTTAAGTTTCACTTGAAAAATACACCTGGTARCAGCAGATAGGTGCACTGATAAGTTTAATAGCTGACTGTACTTGCTGTRTTTTACCTTAGCCTGAGGCACAACTGTTAAATTGTTGGGTTTTGGAAGCCTGTGCAAGAACCTGTTTACCAAATTCAAAAGAAACCAGAACTACTGGTTCTTACAGCTCTCTGGACCTAAAGACATTAAAAATGTTTGACTGATGTCTTCCAGGTGTCCTGCTCCTTGCTGAAGAGCTCTGTGGTGGAGTAGATGCCAGCAGTCCCCAAGAGTGATAGGGAATGAGTGCATTTTCATTGGACTCTTGGGAGATCTGGAAACACCTGCTGCAAAACTGGAGGGATGTCAGGAAAACAAAGAGAGACTAACTGAGGTGCAATAGCAAGGTCTTGTGGGCACAGTTTGAGGATCTATAGCAGGGAGGGATGTCTGCAAGTCTGCAGTGTGCTGCTGACAGAAAGGGGATCAGGTCTTACCAGAAAGGATAAGGGCAATGAAGTCAGGGCTGCYGCTGCTGCCAGTTTGCTCCTCTCTCTTGCCAAAACCTCACAAGAGCCAGGTTCACTTAGCAACATGCTCTCACTGTCATCACCTTTTCCCCAGGCTCAGTGAAAGGGAAGACAGGAGGCAGAGAGCACATCTAGAAGATCCATTTGTGGTTGTAATTCAGGGGCCAAGATCTGTTCTTGATCAGATCACATCCATGTGGCCAGGGATGAGTCCTCTTCAGCCAAAACCAGAACAGCAAGTTTTTCCATACTGCTTGTTCTAAATAGTCCCTAATGCAAGCTATGCCCTAAATTGTGTCAGGACTTTGTCTTGCTGAGTGCCATTTGTCATGTTAACAATTAAACACTCACAYGCCAAATCTGCCTCCTCTTGTTCTCTTGTCTCCTCATTGCAGTAAATCCCCCCAGTCAGGAAATATTTTTATCTCTGGATCTTTYTAGGCACAGGTATTGAACCAGCACTGCACAGATTTTTGGGTTACTTTGTATTTCAGTGAGGATTTGTTCCAAAACAAGTACCATGCCCTTCTCTCCTGACAACTGCACAAATATCACACAGCTTCTGGCACCAGTAAATTTATGCAATTCCAACCCCAGTRAATCTTATGTAGCTAACTAAAACACCATTCCTTAGGCTTAATTAAATCCCCTACATAAAAATACTATGCACAGAGCTTTCTAACTGTCAGATTAGCCCTGCCTGATATAATTAAGGTAGAAAACTAATCAAATCAAAATAGAGATTATGTACTTTGTGCATGGTACCTGGACACTGAAGAATTTGCAGTGGCAGGTAGATATAATTACTTCAGGTTTCAGGGTTGACTAACTCATTACTTTAAGATATTTTTGGGGTTTTTTTTTTTAATTCTATATTAGTCACTCCAAATGTAGTATTTTCTGCTTTCAATCTTCCTTAAGTCTTGCTTAATATTTCTGTAGCATGATAAGAACATGACAGTGTCTAAGTAAAATTCTCCTTGAGTTCAATAAGTCTGTTATCACAATTTGCAATGCAGAATTACAGTCACTGGGCCAGAGACTTTGGTGGGTTTCTGTCAGCCTGTACTGCACAACTGAGCTAGTTTAGGGACTATATGGGTCTATTGACACAGGGTTGAAATGTCTTAAATCTCRATGTATTTAGATCCTGTGAGGTGAGAATTACTATTATTCCCATTCTGCATATAGAATTAGGCACAGAGAAATGAATATTTGATCCTTCATGGTGTTAGACAGTTAAGTCTGTCTGAAATTATAGAAGTGARGCTCTTACATGTCTTTGTGGATGTGTACTTAACTGATTTATGAGGTCTATAAAAACTGTGATGGTTGTATTATTCTAATGYTAAGCCAAATCTCTACCCACCCATCTTAGTCCAGAAATACTTTAGAATTCTTTAAAGTAGACAAAACAAGGGACTGCTGTCTTGGCAGTGGATCCTGCCACGTTTTSTCAGCTGATATCAGATGTTAATCTTCCCATCATCAGCTGTCTTGGATGAGAAAGCATAAATCTGAAGAGGGGAGAGYAGAGCAGAGTAGAAAAATGTGACTCATAAATTTGAAAACAAATGTCTACTCTGGAGCATTCACTTACCAAGTCGGTTTCATATCTGCTCTTTTTTCCCCCTGTTTTCTTCAGCATAATTTTGCAATGTGTCTCACAGCCTGCTGAGCTGCCTATAAATCACTGCTTTAAAATATGTTACCTTCTTCAGGAGTGTGAAAATATAACGATATGGCCTTCCTAATCCCTCAGGTCAGTCTGCATGTGAGGTGCACAGGAACAACATGGGSCACAAAAGGAACAAAACTTCATCTTGCACCTTTCTTCTCCCACTCTGTAAAGGAGAGCTGGGGCTCCCTCATTGTCTGGTGGTGTTTCCTGTTCCATCAGCATTCRTGTCACATAGGTGGGTGCTTCAGCTTTTGTTATAAACTTTAATGAAGCGTGTTCCTCCTCCGGGTGATAATGACTGCCTTTCCAGGCTTAATGATAGGAAAGTCCCAGTAAGTTATTAAGCCCATCTCCTAAAACTGCTCCCCAGAGAACCTTTTAATTTGAAAGTCCCAAGTAACAAAGTTTCTACAGCTTCCCTTGGGAGTCGTTGCTGATTTCTTGGTTTGCTCTCAGGAGTTTTTCTGGGTATTCATCCTGGGGGTTTTGTGCATTTAAATTAATCCAATTACTTGTTTAAATCAACCAGAAATTTCATTGTGGAGTTGACAGTCAAAAAACAAGAAGATAGACAACAGAAAGAAAATTACTAGTATGGACACTTTAATCTGCCATTTCTGCACCCAGCTGTCTCCAGTCTTAATTTCTGCAGTATCTATGAACAGTTTCCAGTTCAAGTCCCTTTTCTAGAAAAACAATATTTGCATTTATTGTAATCACAGGCTTTCTCCTCAGTAAATGATGTAAAGTATCTATATGTCACCATAAAGGGACAGRTATGGAGACTTTGGTGATGCCTCAAGAAGGAGAAGAAACACATTGAAGAAATAACTCATGCTTACATGGTGCCCACAGAAAGCAAGGGACTAATTTGATAGAACTGAATAAATTCTGAGGAATTTTTGTTTTGATTTTTTTTTTCTTTAATTGAGAGAGGTTATTTGAACAATATCTGTTTGTTTATGTGTGTTCTTTTTCCTGAATTGTTTCATGTTTGAAGTTTGCCTGAGGTAAAGCCTTCAGGAAACTTCCCTGAGCAAAGCTCGTTTAGATTTTTGATGTTGGATCTGCCATGGCTTTGGGAAGTTGATGTGTCCTTTTCTACTCAACCCTTCCCACTCACCTTCTCCATTATTGTTACTCACACATTAATGTTGGTGGGAAAATATTCCAACAATATTTTAACCAACTTTAGAGAAAAGAAAAATAAGTTCCAGTGGGTATTTACAGAATAACCTGGTGGTGTTTCCTTTGGCAACTCTTGCTTATCACTTTTTATAAAGCAATTTTTTATGCCATTCATTATGATTCACCATTTTTTTTTACAATCTTTTGTATGTTACAGAATACTTGGGCTAATTTTTAGGAGGATCAMTCTGATTTTTTGTGCTTTGTATATAAGTGTCTAGTCTTGTTTTAAATCATGTAATATTTTGGCCTCAAAAAATATTTTGTAGCAAAGAAACCACAGATGCCTTGTCATTTGCATGAATAGAGCTTGTTCTTCTGCAACTTTCTGCCAGGAACACAGCAAAAGGATAAAAATGGAGGCTCTCTTGAAAATGGAGACTTCCAACCTCAAATCACTCACTCAGGATGTCAGAGTGGTTCAGTTACTGACCAGAGCTGTTTGATTCCTACCTCAATCAAAGCCAAATGCTAAAAGATTTGAAGTTCACCATTACCTGCTGTGACTCTTAAGATTTTTTAGAACACCTTATGCCCTTTTTGGTGCAAACAGCCTGAGTTTTCTGAGCTACCAAGCTGAGCTACCTTATGAAGAAAGGGTTTGCAAGCAGAAAAAAATCACTGTATCTCAAATAAARTGTCAGATAAATCAACATGACATCTATGTGCAGTGACAAGAATCCAAAGACTTTTTTGAGTCCTGAAGTCTAYTTCCTATATATCCTCCTCTGCCTGATATGACATTAAGTTGCAGTGTGTAGATAATTTGGAAAAGTGATTCATCTGTGATGTGCAACWCACAGTTCCTGTAAAGTGACAGCTGCAGCAAAAAATAGCTGGCTTGTACCAAATGGGGGTCACTAAAGATGTAAATCAATATCAGGAAACAGGAAAGAACAGCAATGAAAGGGAACATTAACTGCATCAAAAGCACTTTTAAATGCCTTTTTATTAGAAAAATCTTCACCCTTTGCTAAACTTATGGGTTCTATTATAGCTGAACTGAAAAACATTGTTGACCCTGTCACAATCACTTGCACAAATTTTAGTTAACCAATTCGAATGAACACTGGAGATGTGTAATAAGTGTGATATATGGGCTATATATTACATGTGATTGAAATTGTAGTTATGCATGGATACAGCTGTACACTTTACCTTTACATATGTAATGACAGACTTTTGAAGAACATCTGCAAAGAGATGTGCACTGCTGCTGCTCTGGTCATGGTTTGGGTTTCTCTGTTTTCAAGGTGGTGCATAAGGACATCAAAGTGATGGCTGCCAGGGTGTGTGACTTCTTCCATATGACTCCCTCAGGCTACACCAAAAACATTTTTTTCTTTGACTTTTCTGGCTGTTTCTTAGGATCTTATTTTTTTCCAACTTTTTTTTTTAACAGGCAATCAGATCAGGGTTGTCTTCCAAGACAGACAGAATCTGAACAAAACAAATATTACTGTATAAAAGGTGATTAGTTTTGCATTGCTCTCAAGMGAAAGATGTGTTTCATTATGTGCTTTGAGTCAGGGATGCAAACTTGTTTCTCTGATGAGTGTTGGTTAGAGACAACCTTGAAAGAAGGATTTTCCAGTTAGATGAGACTGGGAAAGAAAACCAAAACAGCAACAAAAAAAATCCAACTACACAAAGAAAAGCCTTCCAATAATTCTGTGCAAACAAAAAGAAGAGAAGGTGTAATGATAGCAGAAAAAATATTATTGTCCAAATTGAGAAATCCTGTGATTGCTGCTTACCTTGAAATGGCAGACAAAATGAGGTAAACATGACCTTTCTTTCTTTCTGAACTAGATAAAACAGGTCAGAAAATGATCATTTTCCCACTGGGCTGTGGATTATTCAGGCTACAGCATATGTTGTGTAGCTGCCTGATGCTCCAAAACAGTGTCTGGTTGGACCAAATGATAACTTCAGTACACACTTCCCATGTACCCCCATGGAAGGGATAAATACAGCACACCACCCTCACAGCAAATGTGATACTCTCATACTTTGTACACACCCAAACRCAGGCTCTCAGCAGGAAATGCTGTCATTTACAGGCTGGCACTGGCTAAGAAGAAGGAGTCTTTGCAGTCATACAAAGAGTATCCAGCTGGACAAGTCTGCCTCCAGTAATGTATCCTCCTCTGGGCTGTGGTTCAGTACTGTCCCTCAATAGTGCCAAGTTCCTGAGCTCAGGACTCAGGACAGTAGCTCCAGGCATGAGATGCTTTTTACCCAGGGATTTGAGAAGACTGCTAATGTACAATTTTTATTCAAGAAGCTGTTGCTGTTGTACTTCATGGGAGCTACACCTCTCTGCACTTTCCCTGCATCACCCTAATTGTCTTTTGTTCCTTCAGTGCCTCACAGCCCTGACTTTCACTGCCAATTAATGTAGTTTGAGTAGGTCACCTTTTAGAAAAGTGTCCCGTGAGGCAGTTTTGGTCAGTCACCTGTTTCTGCTCCAACAGCACCTCTGGTTGATCCAAACCTCTGGTGACAATGTTTACGCCACCATTTTAGAGGATGAGATTTGCATTTCTGTTTAACACAGTCATAAATAAAATTTTTAAAGATTTTCTGAATATCCAGAACTTTTTTTGAAACACACTATGTCTTCGGAAAAGCTCCTGGCAAGCATGAACACAAAGAAATAACTCAATGCCTGCTGCTGTTTGCCATTATAGGGGAGGGAGGGAACCAACTGCAGGAGATCAGACACCCAAACCAGTCTGCTAAGCTATGCCCAGAAATTTCTACTCTGTCACAAAATTACATGAGAGGCAAGGAGCAGAAAGAAACAATACAAATGACAAAGACAAAATTATTCTCATGTTAGTTTACATGAGATGCTCATTTGATTGATACAAGGCATTTGCAACACTTTGGTAGTCCATACTATTGACAGCCAAGAGAGGTACAGACAGATGTAAAAAGTGACTTGGAAAGGTTCAAGTACAAATTATGTTCCTTGCACTCACTGTGAAAATATTTTTATTAATACTTGCCCACTATTTATTTCTTAAGTGATTTTCTTACAATAAATGGGAAATTCTGATACTGGCTTGTCCAGAACTGATCAAAAAGAAAGGGAAGAAAAAATATAGGATTATTGTGCTTGTAAAAAAAGGTATTTTCAGGATATACTATACTAAGGTTGTCTGCTTAAGGGACTTCTGCACATACAGTGGCATGAATCATGAAAGTTGATCTTTTCAGTTACCTTTTTTTTTATTGAACACTTGGTCACAAATTGCCCTTTATCCTACATATGTTTCTGATTACTATCATTCAGGACAGAGATATCAAAGTTGTTGGTGAATAGGTAGATTCAAATTTGCTTCTGTTTCCTCTTTTTCAGAAACAGGAAAATACAACTGAGAGCAACAATTTCCAGCAGAGTTTTGAGTATAGAATTCTGAAGGGAAATGGTCTGTCATTCCTCTGTCTTATGCCTTCAGAGTGTAGGCTTCATTTCATATGAAACTGCAGTTGAACTGTAAAAAGTCATAGATCATATAAAATGTTATCAATGAATTACAGAATATTACTCATGCAATGACTTATTTTTTGTGTTAAGATTTTCTCAGCACTGCAGGAGTCCATCACAGCCAAGAAAAGAGACTGGCTGGGTGGAAGGAAAATGAAATTTAATGAATAATAAAAGAGAAAGAGTTAAGATGCACATATCTAGAAACTAATATCTTTTGTTGCATTAATGCATGAACTAATAGATCAAAGGTTTATTAGTGTCAAGAGAAAGAGGTGGATGTGTGCATTGTTAAATGCTGTACTTTTTTCTATAAACAGACATTGTCAAACCAGAAAGATTTATTCTAAGAATGTATCTTTATTCCTAACACAGACCATRRGATATTTTTATTCAAAGTAAAACAMGACTTTTAAAAAGAGCAGAAAAAAAGAAGCATCTAAACAGTCCACCGATTTTTTTTTCTTTTCCCAAGCCTTCAAAGCCCTAAAGAAAGGATTGCAATGATTAATTTAGTACTTTCTCTATGTAGATATTTGTTAGACTGCACTTCTGGGTCACAGTCTGTTGGGCCACTGACTGCTGGGCTGTGGGCTACTGACTGCTGAATTGTGGGCTGCATACTGGCATCCCTGGGATGTGGAAAAGGCATCAACAGAGACATAGATATGACTTCTGAGTAACCTGGCCACTTAGAACCAAATATTAATTTTAAATGTTTTGCAAAATTCCAGAGAAATCTTTTTGTCTGTTTATGTACTGATGTTAAGCACAAATAAAGGGTAAGAGTGTAAAATTTCTCACTGAAAGAAATCTCATGATAACTGGATTTGACCTTCTGACATCCCCAGGAGATTCTACTAGAATTCCCAGAATTTTTCATATTATAAACTGGAAGATGGATGGCCACTGGACTTATTGCTTGTGCCAAATTTGTTAATGGAATATAATTTCTCAAATAATTCATTTTGGTAATACCAGAAATGCTGTGTTTTTTGAAAATTAATAAAGCCTTTCCACTGTCCTTATCTTCATTTCTTCAGCACACTGGAGAATTCTTTGAGCTATGTCAGTGCTCTTTGTGGAACCTAAAACCTTACTTCTGTGTCTCATCACAGACCTGGCTCCAGCCAATTTAATATGAGTTTGGAAGGCTGATCAGTGACATCACTTGATAAGAAGCTGTGAACCTTGCTCCCCATCAGTGCTCACTGTGTCTCTGTGAGCCTTCTGCAKGATTCCAAGCAATAATACAAACATCATAAACATTGCACTGAATTTTTCATTCACTGRACTTGAAATGTGAGATTGTTAAAAATAATATCACCTCCTTAGTTCTACTGAGAAATTTTTKCTGCAGCCATGATTTTTTGTTTGATTTTTCTCTTGGAGCTAAAATGAAGTTTAATACGCTACTTCTTCATTTCCATATGTCTTAGACATGTTTCTCTGGCAATTGTACCAACTGTAGCCTGCTTTGATCTTTTTGGATCTCCTTATCCTTGCTTTTTCTTTTTTTCAAGATGGATGATTAACATTAAATATTTTATGCGAGTGATTGTGACATCATTATCAGAAAAGGCAAAAACATCCCTCAGAAAGCCACAATCTGTTCTGGATATTGCTCCTGTGATTTGGGCTTGTTCGTCTTCCTGAGCCACATGCCTGGTTCTGAATACTCTGAATSCAGGTAAAAACCTCCCTTCCTTTGAGGATAAGGGCAAAAGGTAGGATGCTCATCTTCCCTCGCTTGCTGAGTACAGAGAGATTTTCTGAAATTCTGTATCACCTGTGGTCACAGTGGCTGGAGGCTGAATGACAGTGAGCAGCATTTTTGTGTACATCCCTGGAAGCAGGAGCCACAGCAGCCCATGCTCTGTTTTCCAGTCTGAATCCATGGATCAGACACATCATGTTTCACTGTGATATCAGATAGTGAAAAATGCTCTTCTGTTTTACTCCCTGACTTTTACAAGTACAGCTTCAAGATGCCAAATTTCTTTTATTATGCTCTCAGGAACTTTTTAAATGACAAAGAAYGCCTGATGGATGGAATTAAGAAAGACAAATAGACCCTTGTAACACTTTGAGAAGTGATCCATGTGAATTACAATTACAGATAATTAATTTTGTTTTAATATGTTGAATATATATTTAAATTTGGTTAGATATTAAATACCTTCACTTTGTCATTAAATGGGAGAATGTGTTTTCAGCAAATCAGAAACAATTTCAAAATATTGAAAATTTTTAGTTTGTTGTTTTTATTTTTATTTTTGTTTGTTTGTTTTGATTTGTTTTAATATTCATGCCTTATTTTAAAAGAAGTTATTTGAATCGAAATGGGAAACAATTGTCAGAACTCCAGTTTTGGGAAACAAATTAAGCCTGTTAACTAATCTGATAAAAATAGACTTGGGGCAGTATGCTGTGTATTACAATTATAGACATGTTTAGAAATATATAAAATTTTAAGAAAATATTTTTTCACTGAGTACAATTTACATTATACAAAGGAATAACATTTTCAGTTGAAATTTTGACCATGTTTCCATAGCAWAATTGTTACAGATTTAATGTGGATGTTTAATTATTACCATTCTTGACTGAAATAATAAAAGAACSTGAACCCAGAACCCTTCAAATTGGAACAGCTTCTAAATCTCATCTTTCAAAGAACTGTTGGGTTTCTTGACTTCCAGCTGACAGAAAGGAAGTGGGTAAAATAAACTTCCTCAAATAGTGATTGGCATTTATTTAATTCAGAATGCCAAAGCAGCCACTGTGAATTTTCCTACACAACCTCAGAAAGACTTAGAACTACTCAAGTTTTAAGATTTAAACTTATCTCCAGGCAAGGAAGTCATTATTTCTAGAATAACAGAAATTAATTTCAAGTTAAAAAAATGTCAGAAACCAAATTTTTACATAGTTGGTATGGAATTGATATTGCCATACTTGATTTACTTGGAACTGTGGCAAATATGAAGTTAAATGAAGTMACAAAGTTCAGGAAAAGAGGGTTAAATTACAATTTTATACAGTTCACTAACAACAGTTGAAGAAAAGATGTGTAGTAATCACTATTTGTGTAACCTATTACAATGTCCTAACTTCATTATATACCTAGACTCTCATATGCACAGTCTAGCACAAACGTGTTCTAACTGCTACCTTGTACTGAAACAGCAGAAATATAAACCAAAAATAAAGCAAGTTTAAAACTGTTCTGCCTTAGACAGGCAGAATTAATACAACCTAAATTGTTGTGCTATTTTTTCCTAYCCATTTACTAGTTACATGCACTTCCTATCAAGAAAGATAACTCAAAAAAGAGTTACCTTGCAAKAATYAATGAGTGATTCCCTATGCTGCTTKCTTTTGCTGATTTGTTTACTTGCAGCTTCTTGAAYACAATAAAGTATRYAAGAATGTAAATGATATATGCTCARATTTTAAGAASATTCCTCAAAGCTGAGGTCTTTCAGTATCAAAGGCTGACATATACAGTCTATGTGCTTTAATGAAGCTGAATTTTAAAGTGTTCAGATTTTATTTAATGACCAGTCTTTGAGACAACTCATAAGTGGTTTCAGACTTGTCCTTGCTCAGCAGGGATGATTTGTGGATTACAGAGTACCAGGAGGCAAATGGGACGATGCCCAAATGCTTGTGAATAATTTTGGACCTAACAGATCTCTGTGGTTATTTTTCACTGCAGGGAAATCCAACTGATGACCTTTGTAGTCTGACAATTAATGAAAAAACAGAATGCAGTCATCAATGCTAGAATCCATATTAAGGATTTTTTTTACCAATTTGCATTTAGATTAAGGATTTTTTTTACCAATTTGCATTTAGTTTTGATCATTAAAAGCTTAAAAAGATGATTGGGTTTTGTTTGTTTTGTGGGGGTTTTTTGGTCACTATTTGATGATCTGCAGTATTTTTGTACTTACACAAACTACTTCTTTGGTAACTGAGAAAGTGAGGTAKTTATTTGATCTTCATCAAAAAAGGATGAGAGATTTTTTGAAGGTCATGCTCGGGTATTAGATCAGCAGCAGACTTTGAGGTGTTACTTAATAGCAGAAGCCAGTTTTGAAGCTGAGAAAAAAAGATGGTAGAATCTGTACTTGTATCCCCAACTAATGTAACACATATTCAACTTCAAAACATTCCTTTGAATCTCCTTCTGTCAATTTACAAAAAATCTATGTCATAAAACAAAATTACTGTGACAGAAACACACATGCCTAAGTGTTGGAGCTAAAAGTGACAATGCATTTTGAAAAGACCAAAATTTTATCTTCCACCAATTTCTGAGACCACAATAAACTTTGACTCAGTACAGAAAAGAGATATGATAATGTGTCAATTCTACTKTAAAATAATCTCCAAGCTAAACTGTAGACAAAGATTAAGTTTTCCTTCTGTGAYTGTCAGCTTCACAAACTGTTCTGATTTCTCTTATTTTTTCAGGATGATTTTCTTTCACAATTTTTTAAATGGAAGTTCAGGCTCTTTCCTCACTGGAGTACAGCATCTGTCATCTTCATGGATTCATACCTCATTCATTCCTCCATCCTCTTACAGGCCCAACATTATGTCCCAAAGATGCAATTTAMTGTGATTTTTCAGAGATCATTACATATTTCACTAGGAAATTCAATATGGAACCTATATGATCTCAATGCCATCCCCACAGAGATGCAAATGTTACCAGTATTAATAAAATATGATTAATGATGGCTAGTCAGATGGTAGTTAATGATGGTTAATTGGTTTTTAAATATATGTGTCTCTCTTCCAGTCCAAAATGATCTGATTTTTGCCTTTGCAGCAGCTGTTGGCTCTACAACTTCTTTCTAGATTGARGATGTCTGTCACCAGAGGTGCCTCATAACCTTGAGTAAGCTGGATCTTGGGCTGATTCATTCTTTCACATATGGCAGCACTGAGAGGAATCCTCCAAACTTTTTAATTCGTTCTTCATGTACATTTGGTCACAATGAAAACTGAATTTACAATATTTGTGTTTCCCTTTATGAGACAATCCTTCCACCTCCTGGGTTTAYTTTACAGGTCATGATAGTCCTTTGGACTGGCAGCAGTGAGAGCTAAACAAACACTGCTTCCCTGTATCCTCTAAGTGGGAATTTCTACAGTGCACTTGGCTATTCTCCTTCTGCACCAATAGCATCCATATGGTGACTTTTTTTCTGCTCTATTTAATGTTTTCTTTATTCTGGCATCTTTTCCAATTTGGCTATGTAAGAGGTGGACTTCCTTTGTCTGTTGCTGGGGTGAATACACTTAAAAAGCAGGACTTTTAAGAAGGGAGAGTGTGGACCTTGAAAGGTGGAAAAGGAGTCTGAGGAATAAGGAATGTAACATAAAAACACTGAAGAATGAACAGGTACTGCTGCACATGGCAAATAACAGAAAGGAAAAATGCTTAGTCAGAATCAATCAGCAATGTGAGATATAAAAATAATTGCACAGAAGGCTCAGACACATGTTCAAATTCCCACTGCTCAACAAGTTTCTGAGCATGCAAAGAACCAGTGTAATTGTGTTCTTAGCCTATGGCAACAAAATATCCAGTAACTTTGCTTTACTCATTTTCATTGCATGATCTATCGAATTCCATGATTTTGTTTTTGTAGAGTGCCTACACASTAAAAAGGGATTAAAGTTGGCACACTTTTGTCTGTAAATCAGGTTTACTTTGTCTGTGAATCAGGTTTTGTTTTCTGATCTGTTAAGTCGGGATATATTTTTATTAAATATAGTATACTGCTTTAACATGCCTTATGGTATTGCCCAAATGCTCCTTGAACTCTGCCAGGCTGGTGCTGTGACCACTTCCCTGGGGAGCCTGGTCCAGTGCTCAGCCATCCTCTGGGAGAAGAACCTTCTCTTGGTATCCAACCTAAACCTCCCCTGACTCAGCTTCAGGCCATTTGCTTGGGTCCTGTCCCTGGTCACCAGAAATGAGATCAATCCCTACCCCCCATCTGCCACTCACAAGGATGTTCAGACCACAGTGATGTCTCCCCTCTGTGAGCAGACCAAGAGACTTCAGACACTTCTCATACAGCTTCCCCTCAAGTCACTGTCACTGTGACCCTCCTTTGGGCACTCTCTACTAGCTTTGCATCCTTTAAAGAATAACGCAGGGCTTTAAAAATAGTGACCTAAAAGGAAACGTGATAATTAAAAGAAACGTCTGGTAAAATAATAAAACTGTATTAGTTAAGCTCATTCCARTCACATTAGGCTTTTCTTGAAAAATAATCATTTTCTCAATGTGTTTATCTGATTTCTGTACCAGAAGCTGCAGTAACACAGTATTTTAGTAGGTCTCAATAATGGCTTACATATTCATCAACAGTCACACAGACATGGCTGAGGAGATGACACCTTCTAGTGGAAACTAYTGGTCAGGGAGCTTTGTCAAATCCATCACAAACTAAAACATGTGACAGTATTACTGGAGGGATGTGAAATGTACTATGAAACAGCAGAGGAGAAAATATCAGTCATGCTATTTGCTCCTTACTCTTATGAATGTAAGGTATTCTTTTTGCCCGCTTTAATTTTTAAGCAATTATTATAACATCTTTCATTTTATGTGAGTAAAAAGCAGGTACAGTCATGGTTAAAAACCAAACAAACCCCCAAGAACAAATA
>CADDXX010001097.1:97687-111211 GCA_902810485.1 Alauda arvensis | reverse complement strand
TCCCAAATCCATGGAAAGGGAATGCTGCTGAGGGAGCTCACTGTGATACCCCATTGCAGCTGTTTGCCTGCCACGGGAGGAGCTGGGAATAAAGAGGAGCTGGGAATAAAGAGGAGCTGGAATTGCTGGAATTACTCTCCTTGGCATGAACACAAAAATGATGGAATGGACACAGGGGAAACCTGCAGTTTATGGAAAACCCTCCCTGGAGGGAACTGAGGTGGGTGAGGAGGCTCCAGTCAATCCTGAGAGAAGCAGGAACACCCAAATCTGCCAGAGCAGCTCCACCAACCTCCTTGAAGTTGTCAAATGCAGCCAGGATGATCTCGTGGCCCCCTCGCACGAGGCAAACGGCTGCCAGCAGCTCCAGCACCAGGGCCTTTGTCCTGTGGGGACAACAGAGGGACACTCAGGGACACACAGCTCAGGGCCAGCACCTGATCCAGCTGCTGAGGGAAGTGTGGGAGCTGCAGCCTCATCCTGTGTGTCTTTCAGCCCTTGGAAGGAATTCCCTGCCAGGTGCCCAGTGCTGATCCAGGGAATTTCACCTCTCCTGGCACCATGCAGTTCCCACCCCCCTTTTAAAGCTTCTCAAACCATGCAGGGATTGAAATCCCAAGTTGGAAATTCAAGCAGGAAGGCACTGGCAGAACTCTGGCAAAGGCAGTGTTTGAGAGCTGCTGCTCCCAGGGAATTCCCTGCACACACCTGCAGCAGCAGCAGCTTTGCTCCTGCACCTTCCCTGGAGCCCAGGTTTTAATGGGAGAGCTGAAAATTCCAATCTGCACGTTCCCTGGCACAACTCTGGATTATTCTCCGTGATATTTTGGATTTCCAGCCCTCCCCACACACACACACACAGAGTTCACTGCAGGAACACAGGCTGCTGAACCATCTCCTTAAACACCAGCTGATTTTCAGCAGTGAAACAGAGAGAAAACGAGATCACTGAGGGAAAAACATGCAGCAAACTCGGTGTAACCCTCATGGAAATCATCCACAGTGCTTCCTTCCAGGATTCCTGGAAAACAAAAGGCTTTCTGGGCAGCTGAGCTCTGAGCAGAGGCAAACCATGCACACACAGGAAAAATTAGTCCCATGCTCAAGCAGCGACTCAAAGCAGATGTTACAGAACAAGAAATACCTTGTGGGCTCTCAAAGGGTCAGGGGTATCTTTGGAAAGCAGAAAAAATGGTCACTTCCCTAGGAAATTTTAAATGGAATGTTCAATTCTGCCTCCTCAAGGGTTTGCTTGTTTGTTTGTTTTTTCTCCTGCCACAAGCAGAACTTGCAGGGGTTTTCAGGATCGAGAAGCTGTGGTGGGGACTTGCTGCAATATTCCCTCAGAATTCCCTGGAGATCTCTGGGATCAGCAGAATTCCCTGGAGATCTCTGGGATGAGCAGAATTCCCTGGAGATCTCTGGGATTGGATCTCCAGTGCTGCCCACAGTTCTGGGATCAGCAGAATTCCCTGGAGCTGCTGCTCTCCCTTGGCACATCCCAGCAAACCCTGAGCTCCCAAACCTCAGGGCTCCCCAGCAGCTCCCATGGGAATAAAGCAAACACAATTTGGGGTCTGAGCAGGGGTTTAGATTATTCCTCAGATTATTCCAGTCACATTTTAAAGCTGTTTTTTGATCCACCAAAATCAAAATAACCTGCTTCTTCCAAAAGGGAAAACCTGGGCTCTCCCCTGATTTCCAGGCACTGGAAAATGATAAAGATGATGATAAAAAATGACTTTTAAAATGATAAAAACAATAAAGTTCCCATTTATTCTTGGCTTGCTGACTTGGGGCTGAATGAAAGAAAAAGGAAGAAGCTGCTTCCCTCAGGACAGGGTTTCCCAGCCTCAGCCCAGGTTGGGAAAGCACATCCAGTGCTGGTTATCAGCTCATCCCTGTTCCACCTTTCCTTGCAAACATCTCTGTGGCAGAGCTGCATTGCTCAGACCTGCCAAGCTGCAGAAGTGCAGGATCTGCAGGAGCTGGAACACCTCCCGCTGTCCCAGGCTGCTCCAGCCTGGCCTTGGGCACTGCCAGGGATCCAGGGRCAGCCMCAGCTGCTCTGGGAATCTGTGCCAGSGCCTGCCCACCCTCCCAGCCAGGAATTCCCTCCCAAAATCCCACCTAAATCCACCCTCCTGCAGCCTGAAGCCATCATTAAAGCTGGAGAAGCAGCAGCTTCTGAAAGCACTGGAATTAAGACACCCAGTGCTCATTAAACTGCACCATTCCAGACTCCATCTGATCCTGAGCAAAGCCAGGTTTTTCCCACAAATCCCCCTCTGGAATTCCTTTCCCAGCCCTCCTCACTCACCTGCTGTGGAGCCCCACAAGCCAGAGGAGCCTACCTGGGGTTCTTGTTGTTCAAGCTCAGAGCAATCTCATTGACAGCGTGAGGGTGGGACATGACCATGTTGAATCCGTACTGGGAAGAGAAGGGACAGTCCTGCCTCAGCCTGACCCCAAAATCCCACCAAAACCCCACCAAAATCCCACCAAAACCTCACCAAAATCCCACCAAAACCCCACCAATACCCCCAATATCTCACCAAAATCCCACCCAAATCCCACCTCCCTGGCCACATCCCAGGAATCTTCTCCCAGTGCTTTAAGCCAAACAAAACCTCGTGGAATTTCAAGCCAGATTATTTCATTCTCCCACCACATCACAACTTCCAACTGTATTCCATTTTTTTTTTTTGAATTTACAGGGATTTTACAATTCCCTGTCCCTGGCAGTGTTGGAAGTGCTGGGTTTGGCCATTTCAGCAACAAAAAAGGGTCCAAGAGCTGCTCCTGCACCACTCCCAACCCCTCTGCTCCTTCCTTCCTCCTCCAATCCCTGTTTAATTGTGCCTCATTTATTGTCTCCATTGGAATTTGCAGCTCAGCTGCCAAAGCTGACTCTCCTGCAGTGCCTGCACGAGCTCTGCTCCCCAAATCCCAACCACAATCCCTTTGGAATGTGCTCCATGGGTTTCTGGATTGTTCCCTGCATCCTCAGGGCAGAGCTCCCACAGATCCCTCCCAGAGGTTCACCACAGCTTTTCCTGGTTTTCCCAGAGAATCCCCAACTCCTGATGCTCCCAGGGCATGCTGCATGATCCCAGCATCCCACAGGAGGGAGAAACAGCCCAGGAAAACAGGGTGAGCTTGGCCCAGTGGGTTATTTCCAGTTATCCCAAGTGTTTGCCCATAAGCACATCCAAGGGAAAACTTGCATTTTCCATCTTCTCTAAAAATCTCCTGGTTTGGAGTGTTACTCCAGACTAATTATACCCTAATGAGCTGCATGTCTAATGAACAGGAGCTGTCCCAACCCATCCAGTCCCTCAATGCCCTTTCCCTAAATCCCCAATTCACAGGATTGCGTCTCACTCCTCCCGATTCCACGGGAATTGTCAACATTCCCATCAATCCCACCTTACCAAACCCCCCACCCCCTTTCCCTGTGCCTTTCCCAGGAGGCAGAGGGTCCCAGGGAGGTACCTGGTAGTTCATGATGGCCCTCAGGCACATGATGCACACGTGCACATCGTCCTTCTTGCTCACCAGGCGCGAGTTCTTCAGCGTCCTGCGGCTGGGCAGGGTGTTGTACCTGCAGGGAACCCCAAACATCATCCCCATCATCCCCATCATCCCCAGGGAGGGAATGGCCTCCACTGGCTGAGGGTGGAGGAGTTTTACAGAGGGCAGGTGGGGAAAAAAACAACTGGGGATATATGGAAATGAAGGAGGGAAAGGTGGTGGTAAGGATCACATCTGGGTGTTTGGCTGCAGCAGGAGCTGCAGCTCAGCCCCTCCTGCAGCACAGGTGACAGGGAATATTCCCAGGAAAACAGGGAATACACACCACACTGGTTATTAGGGCTGCCTGGCTCATCCCTGGCTCATCCCTGCAAATTCCCTGCTTAAATCCACAAAAAAAAAAAGGCAAGGACAGGGAATACCACACTGATTTTTTTTCTGACTCCCTGGTTCATCCCTGCAAATTCCCTGTTTAAATCCACAAAAAAAAGCAGGAACAGGGAACACCACACTGATTTTTGAGATGCCTTGCCTCATCCCTGAAAATTCCCTCTGTTTAAATACATGATAAAGGCAGGAACAGGGAATACCATACTGATTTTTGTGACTCCCTGGTTCATCCCTGAAAATTCCCTGTTTAAATCYAYAAAAAGACAARGACAGGGAACATCACTCCAGGTTTTGTGACTCTCTGCAAATTCCCTGCTTAAATCCACTGTAAAAGCAGGAACAGGGAATACCACACCAATTTTTGTGACCTCACAGCTCATCCCTGAAAATCCCCCCTTTTAAATGCCCAAAGCAAGGTCCCACCCCAGGGCTGGCTGTTCCTCTGCCCATGCAGAGCCCCCAGTTCCCAGCTTGCCACAATTCCCAGCTTGCCACAATCCCTGCCCTGGGCTTTTCCTTCCCAGCTGTGCTGAGATGAAAGGAATCCCCAAATTCAAAGCAGGATTCTGTCAAAGGAGCTTTTTTTTCCAGCCATAAATATGAATGAATCCCTGAGCTCAGGGCACTGCAGGATTTGGGGAGCTGTGACCCAGTTTGGGATCAGCAGGGAGGGGCTGGAGCACTGGAGCTGCATTTTGGGAGCAGCACAAGGAGGAGGCTGCTGGCCCCAAGCTCTGCTCCTGCACCTGGGTATTTGGGATGCTCCTGGTGGGAATGGGGCTGCAGGGCTGTCCCACACCCTCCTGCTTCCCCTGGGATCAGCCACAGAGAGCTCAGGGCTTGTTCCTGTCCCAAATGTCACAGCAGGAGCTGAGGGAGCTCACACTGGGAACCTGAACCTGAATCTGGGAATGTGAATCTGCTKGRAGCACCTGCAGTGCTGCCTGGACASTGCCCACCACCCCAGAGCTGCCARTTCCACACACTCATCCCAGCAAATGGGAAAAACACAGCAAAAAAATTTAAATATTGAAAGTATTTTTGGTCCCACAGAGATGGTTCCTATACTGGTTTATCTCGGATTTAAAAGAGGAAGGGCTGCAGAATGATTTTCCATACATTTTAAATCAGATTAATGAGATTTTTATCAAGCCACTGTAGGAAGAAAATTAATTTCCTCAGTGCCTGGTGAATCCCTAAATTTCAGAAGTGAAGCACCCACCAGTTCTGTTGGCTCTGAGAAATGGGGAGAAGTCTCCTTAAACAACAAAAATGACCATAAGTCCAGATTTTGGGATTTCCAGGTGTTTGGAGAAACAGAACTGGGGAGCAAGGATGCTCCAGCACATCCAGTGCTGGGTCTGATCTGCCTGGAATTCCAGCTTGGATCCAACCACTTGGATGGAAYCCTCCCAAGCTGAGATGATCCCTCCTAAACCTCTCCAGGCCAAACTGGGAGAGCTGGGAATGTTCCCCTGGAGAAGGGAAGGCTCCAGGCAGAGCTCAGAGCCCCTGGCAGGGCCTGAAGGGGCTCCAGGAGAGCTGGAGAGGGRCTGGGGACAAGGGATGGAGGGACAGGACACAGGGAATGGCTCCCACTGGGAAAGGGGAGATGTGGGTGGGATCTCGGGCAGGAATGCAGGCTGGGGATGCTGTTCCCTGTTCCCGCAGCCATCCCCGCAGCTCCTGAGGTTTGTGCTCCCTCCCCAAGGCGGGGCAGGGCGGTGACACCTCCCCTGGAGCAGGGAGGGCTGGGGGAGCCTCTCCTGCCTCCCCGGCAGGGCTGGCTGCCCGGGGCTGGGCTGGATTTCCTGCCTGCTGCAGGTCCCGCTGATGTCACCCCCAGGATATTTACCCCGCTAATTGAACTCAGATGGCTCCTCCTGCCTTTGCACGGCCCCTCCTCGCACGGGGAACCACAAAACCCTTCCCSTGCTGCGGGGCAGGGACCGAGCTCCTGCTCAGGGGAGGGGGCTCCTCCTGCCAGGGGCTGATCCAGGGATTTGGGGTGAGGAGGATGAGGGACAGAGCAGCATTTCAACACCATCGTGGGGAAACCAACAAAGCACAAAGCCAAGGCTGGTCCTGGGCTGGAACAGAGCCTGAGGTTCTTTTTCTCTCACCCAGATCTGACAGAAAAAACGTTTCTGTTAAAGAATAATTCCATTATTGTTTTATATTTWAGGGTCATGGAGCTTCTCAGAGGGCTGGAGCCCTTCTGGAGCCAGGCTGGGAGAGCTGGGAATGTTCCCCTRGAGAAGGGAAGGACCCAGGAGAGCTGGAGAGRGGCTGGGGACAAGGGATGGAGGGACAGGACACAGGGAATGGCTCCCACTGCCAGAGGGCAGGGCTGGATGGGATCTTGGGCAGGAATTCCTGGCTGGGCTGGAATTGCCAGAGCAGCTGTGGCTGCCCCTGCATCCCTGGMAGTGCCCAAGGCCAGGCTGGAGCAGCCTGGGACAGTGGGAGGAAGGTTGGAATTAGATCCCAAACCCTTCTGGAATTCCAGGGCTTGCCCAGTCCAGCGGTGCAGACTTTGAATGGCCCAATTTAATACAAATCACAGCTGATTTCTCCCACCATTTTCACCTTTTCAGCTGCTAAAACACATCCTGTTCTCCCCTGGCCCCCAGGAGAGCAGCCCAGGGTGGGAGAAGCTGAAACTCATCAGGGCTGGGTGGGTTTTGGGCTCCATCCCTGCGGTTTTGCTGGTGGTGGGCTGGAAACTGTGGGGTTTGTATCAACTGACAGCAAAAAAATTCCTTCAGCAAGGAAGGTTTTGGCTCAGCCCAGCAGTTTGGGGTTTCTGTGATCTCCTGGAGCTGCTCACAAAGATGTTCTGGTAAATCAGGAGGGATCTGACAAAATGACAGCTTCCCCAGGCCCCTGAGCAGTGCAAGTGTCACTGGCAAAGCCCAAATTCAGAGACTGCAGCTCCCAAAACCGTGTCAGATTTAAACCCAATTACTGAGAGCCCATTTATGGATTTGCCTGGATYATTCTCTCCTCACAGACTCGACAGCTTCTGGAGGAAGAACTGAAGTTTCTCACTTCAATCCCCATGAAAACTCCAATATTTCTCTCAGAAGAAAGGGAATTTCTGATGGGCTGGGACACTGCAAAGCCTGCATTAATATTTATCTGCCAGCAGAGCCTGGCTCTCAGCAAAGCTCCTTCTCCCAAAAACAGCAGCAATGAAACCCCCAAAGGTTCTTCCCTCCTTTTTCATCCTCCTGCCCTCATTTTGGTGTCGGTTTCCCAAATCCCTGTGCCTCCTCCCAAGGAAAAAAAACCCTCTCAGTTGTCAGGGAAACGCAGGGAGCAGGGAATTGGCAGCTCCAGCTCAGCTGAAAGGAGCTGTGGGGAGGCAGCTGGAGCTGCAATTCCAGAAGGATGGTCCTGGAGCATGGACACAGCTCTGCCCAGCCCAGGCCAGCTCCTGAATTCTGCATTATCCTGAGATTTTCCCAGCCTTCTCCTTTTTCCCTCCCAGAGGGAGGAGCAAATCTTGCCAAGGCCAGCTGGGATGGGGCTTGGAGCAGCCTGGGGGASAGGGAGGTGTCCCTGCGATGGGAAGGGTTCAGACCCTTCCAGCCCAGCCCAGGCTGGGATTYTGGGKTTCCTTCCTCCCACTGCACARTYTCCTCCATTCCAGGAATTCCCACAYAGCCTGGGTGTCCACACATCCCAAAAATCTCATTTACCACCCAGAGATGGGGCAGAACCTCTTGGGTTTGCCCAAAAAAACCCCACCCTGCTCCCCCTCCTCAGCTGCCTTRTTCTGAGAAGATTCTCCTTCAGTTCACCAATATTTAATAACTATAAAAATTACAATTCAAGCACTATAATTATAAAAAAAACCCTCCCTTCTTAAAAATCTCTCACCTACCTTTGGCTTTCAGGGYTTTTTCTTAACACACATAATCCCCAGCTATTGAAAAAACACACTTCTAAAAACAGACCTTTGAAAAAAATACGCATTTTTAAAAATGTGTATTTTTTTTTAAATACACACTTTTTAAATATCCATTTAAAAATATTAAAAAAAACAGATTTTAAAACATGGATTTCAGGGAAAAAGAAAAAAAAAACCTTCAAACCCCAATCCAAAAATGCTGCCCCAGCACTGGGATGGCTCTGGAGGCAGGAGGGGAATTCTGGCTGGAAAACTCTGTCAGGTCCCGTTTCCATGGCAGTTTTGGGAATATCTCTATTTATAACAAAGTCTCTATTTACAACAAAAAGGGGGAAACAAGAGGCACAAGGACTAAAAGCTCTAAGTTGAGGCACCAAACACAGCTATGTGCACCATGACAAGAGAGCTCAGCTCGTGCTTCCATGCCACRTGTTCCCCTCTCTGGGAGAAAACCCCGCTCCTGTGGGAACTGTGCTGTGACAGCCACACATCCTGCAGCCTGCAGCCCTCCTCCCATGTGGGGCTGTGCCACCACACCAGCATGGCATGGGAGCAGGGCTGGCCCGGGGCTCTGCCCTCGGGATCCCTCCTCCCAGGGCACTTACGGGACTTTGCGCGCCGGGGCCCCGCCGGAGGAGCCCAAGGGGAAGCTGCTCCACAGGCAGTYGGCTGCCAAGCAGCTGTGGCAGCGTTTGAGCTCAAGGTGCTCGGGCACAGAGAGCAATCTGATGGGGGGTGAGGGCAGGGAGGGGTGGGAGAGGTGGGAAGGGGTGGGAGAATGGGGAACAGAGTGTTCCGGCAGGGAAAAGGGAATGGAGATGGTGAAATGGAGAGTGAGACAGGTGAGGAGTAAAGGGAGATGTGAGAGAGGGAAAAGGGTGGAAGGAAATGAAGAGAGACAATGTAAGAGACATGTAAGGCAGTCCTGGTTCAGGCATTCCTCATCACAAACACTCCTCCTGAGGCAGAGCCAGCACCTCCTGCCAGCTCGGGCTCCACCAGCTCTACCAGAGAAATTGAGGGGCAAAGAGCACCAAAAGCACTAAAACATCCCTAAATCAACTGGCCAAGTGATCCTGCTGCTCTCCACAGCTGGATTTCCTTCCCAGAGCTCTCCTCCTCTCCACTACCTGAGGGCTGGGAATTCAGTCTTCCAGGTTCAAGGTTTGGAGCCASCCAGGGCCAAGGTCACTGCCTGGCAAACCAAAACCAGCTCTGCTGGAAGTGAGGCCCCATTTTTGGACTCTGCTGTGCTCACAGGATTATGGAGCAAAACTCCATAAAAGCTCCAAAAAAAAAAGAAGAAATCCCAGAGGATCCAGCACTCTGCATCCTGAGTTCCAGCACTGGGAGCTCAGGGTGGTGGCTGGAGTGGGACATCCATGGAATGGGAGAGAGGTGACTGTCAGCCAGTCCTGGGAAGTGATCCTGCCTTTTCCACAGATAAAATGGAGTATTGGGAAAGAGAGACGTGGTAGTCAAGCATGGAATGGTGAGAGGGTGACAGCAGGATGGGGGAGGGAAGGGGCCTTTCCAAAGGATCCAATATCCCCTCCATGGCAGCACAGAAGGAATGAGCTGCTGGAAGAGACTTGGGATGGGAGCTCTGGCTGGGCTGGGTCCATGGAAATGCTGAGCTACACCTTGGAGAGAGGAATGAGGAAACTCATCCTCAGCTCATCCTGCCCTGGGAAGTGATTCCTGCCCCTCAGAGGTTCCTTCCACCTCACACCACCAATCCCTTCATGTGCCACAGCTCTGCTGAGCAGGAATGGCTCATCCTGGCCTGGAAAGTGATTCCTGCCCCTCAGAGCTCCCTCCCCTGACACCAGCAGTTCCTGTGTGTGCCACAACTCTGCTGGGCAGGAATGGCTCATCCTGCCCTTGGAGGAAGCGATTCCTGCCCCTCAGAGCTCGCTCCCCTCACACCATCAGTCCCTGTGAGGAGCAGAGGGCAGCAGGGGGCTGGCAGCAGGAGCAGGGGGATGGAGGAGGAGCAGGGGGATGGCAGCAGGAGGAGCAGGGTCCCAGCAGGAGGATCAGGGAGATGCCAGCAGGAGCAGGGAGATGGCAGCAGGAGGATCAGGGAGATGGCAGCAGGAGGAGCAGGGAGATGGCAGCAGGAGGAGCAGGGAGATGGCAGCAGGAGGAGCAGGGAGATGGCAGCAGGAGGAGCAGGGAGATGGCAGCAGGAGGAGCAAGGGGGATGGCAGCAGGAGCAAGGTCCCAGCAGCAGGAGCAGAGGGACAGCAGCAGGAGGATCAGGGAGATGGCAGCAGGAGCAGGGGGATGGCAGCAGGAGGAGCAGGGAGATGGCAGCAGGATCAGGGAGATGGCAGCAGGAGGATCAGGGGGATGGCAGCAGGATCAGGCCCGTCCCCGCAGGCCGTACCGCAGCGTGGCGTGGCGGCCGCAGCGGGAGCTGCTGCTCCCCACGGGAGAGGGGAGGTTGCTGCCCCTGTGCAGGTCCTCGATGGATCGGCTCCAGGGCTTGGCCTTGTCCATGGAGCTCTCCACGCTGTTCTCCAGGCTTTCAAAGTCAAACCTGCAAGGGAAAGGGAGTTCTGAGGCCGGGTTGGAGTTTTCTGTAGGAGAACACAGCGAGAAGCAGTTCTGGAGCTCAGGTGGCTCTTTAAAAATGCTGTTTATTGTGTAGGAAATGTTACAGCAGCTGTGGGTGCTGGGTGACAGAGCCAAACCCAAAAGCTGCAGCTGCAGCTCACAGCAAACCTGATCCCTTTTAGTTCTGGTTACAATGCATTGTGTATTTTTCTTTGCTGAGCATCTTAATACACAACAACCAATCAGCATCACACACAATACTTCTAAATTCACCTACACCCATCAAAACTAATAAAATTACTGTATTATGGCAGTAACTATTTAATCACATGAGTTAGTGTGTTACATTTTAAGCTCAAAGTCCTTTTTCTGTTTTCTTGCAGTGGAAAATTTTTCTACTTCATAAAAAGATCTTTTTGTTTGTGGTCAATATATCCTTTGGTCTTAGTCACAAAACCTTCTCTCAGCTCATTCAACCTTTGYTTCCTTGGTTATCCARTAACAACTGGCTCAGCAATCCTTACTTTAGACAYCTTCTGTTCTTCAGGATCAAAACCTGCTTTCATCTCCACTTCTCTCACTGCCTCCACACTCAGAGAGCCTTCTGCTAAACAKACATATCTGTGAAGCTTTCCTGTTAAATTTTCATCTTCCCCCACAGTTTTGCTTCCCACCACGGGTTTTGGGGGAGTCATGGGATCACTGGGCAAAGCCAAAGGGGATAAAAGCCAAGGGGAGGCTCTCCAAGGCCATCAGATCCCAGTGATCCCCCAGCACTGGGGAAAAGCTCTCCAAGGCCATCAGATCCAAGTGATCCCCAGCACTGGGAAAAGCTCTCCAAGGCCATCAGATCCAAGTGATCCCCAGCACTGGGAAGGTCCCTCCCCACCCAAACCACTCCTGTGATCTCAGCAGGTGCAATAACAATGGCAGAGCTGTGGTGCAGGAGGGAGGTGGGAAAGCCCAGGGAAACAGGATGGGCTYCACATGGGGAAGGAGATTCCAGAAGCACAGGGGTCATTCATGTTGGGAAAGCCCTCCAAGAMCATGSAATCCAACCTTTCCCAGCCCTGCCAAGGCCACCAGTGGCCCCTGTYCCCAAGTGCTGCCACATCCACAGGGMTTTGAATCCCTCAGGGACACATCCCAACATAAACCAAACCCATCAGTCCATCCCTGCCTGCCTGCTGAGGAATATGCCTGCCTGGAAGGAAAAAATGAGAATTCTGGGAGCTCTCCCCAGTGAATCTCAGCTGTGCAAGCACCACTTTGGTTTCCTCCATGCCAGTTTGGCCCCACAAACCTCCCAGCACATTCAAATACCACCAGAGTCATCCCAGATTCCCTGATTTCTGACTCCTTGCCCGCTGTTCTGCTACTCCAGGCAGGAACTGCTTGTTCCCCTTCCAGCTCCTGAGGTTATTACTCATGTTCCCCATGTGAGGGGAAAAACCCAGCAAGTTCCTTGCCTACATTTGTATAAATTTAGGAAGAAAGGCTTTGTACAAACATCTCTTTTTGCTGTGCACGGTTTTTTCCAGTGGGTAACATTTGAAACCATAGGATTTTCCCTCATAAATTTTCCTGCAACCCCACCACAAATCTCTTTTCTGGGCAGTGACAGACATAAATCTGATGGCAGCCTTGCTAAAAATAAATTATCAGCTCTCCCCAGCTGGAGTTTCTGCTCCAAAATTATCTTTACCCTAAGGCTTATTCTTTTATTTTTTTTTAATATAAAAAATCTGCTATGATATCCTGAATGAATGTGGATGAATTCCCCATCCCTGGAATTCTCCACAGCCAGGCTGGATGGGATTTGGAGCACCCTGGGACAGTGCAAGGCTCCCCGTCCATGTCAGGGATGGGCTTTAAGGTCCCTCCCAACCCCAACCAGCCAGGGCTGATTCCATGAGGRTAAAACAAAGCCTCAGCTGAAGATCTCCACTGAAAGCTGACATTTTCAGAGCCCATCTCATGATTTATAACCCAAACAACTACATTTGACCCCAAGGTCCCAGATGTCAGAAAAAACACTCTGTTTCCAGTCTTCCCAACTTCCAAAGTGCCCCTGGAACTGCTGCTGAGCTGTGCCAGGAGCAGCCCTGCCTGCCTGGAGGGTGGGATCCCCCTGAACACAGCAGGAACACAAAGCCCTGGGCTCAGGCACCAAGKGCAAACCCATTTCCAAGGAATCCTGCATCTTTCCACACGTTGTGGGGTGGGCTTTCCACCCCTGAGATGCTCAGAGACCACAGATAAAAAATATGACCAGAGATGAATGATCCCAAGGTTTAAATTCAGGCTTTTGTCTTTGGAATGATGAAATAATTCCAGCCTCACACCCAGAGTTCCCCAGAATCATGGAATCACTGAGGCTGGAAAAGMCCAGAAGCACCAAACACTTCCATGAACACCACACCACTTTCTGAACCACTGCAGGGATTGTGACCCCAGCCCTGCCCTGTTCAGTGCTGAGCCCCTCTGGAATGCAGGGATATTCCCTGATTTCCATGGATTTGCTGGCAGGAAGGGCCAGGGATGTCTCACTTACGTGACTGCATACTGGGCAAAGGACAGGTATTCCACCAGCACATCCAGGCCTTTGTTCTCCTCATTCAGGAACTCCCTGACCCACCTGTGAGGGAAACACCAGACATCAGGGCCTTTGGAATTCCCTGGGATCCTCAGAAAAACCMGAGACAGAGCCACTGCAGCACTTTGGTCTCACTCAGGGAATAAAAAAGGTTTTATCAAAAGGATTTAGGGCACTTTAAAGAGTCCCTTAGATGCCTTTCCAAATGTTCCAATGTTCCTTTTTTGCAGCAGTGTGAAGGTCAGCTCCTGACACAGGGGCTTGGCTCAGTTTTTATCTCATCCTGATTTCCAGCAGGCTGTAAAAGCAGGAAGAGGAATCTGTGATGGACAACCTGGGTGTACATTTAACAGCAATTTGCTCTCTTGTTCACCTGTCACAGTGAATTCTGGCCCCTGGGCTCTGCAGAATAATTCAGGGAAGTCTGTTATGTCCCAAAGCTTTGAAAATGCCAAGAAAAATTGGGAAATCCATCAATTTATGGGCAAAGCTGAGGGAAAAGGAACCTCAGCACAGCCCCAGCTCC